>SNQN01009759.1:0-24198 GCA_008642245.1 Bassia scoparia
TCAATTCGACAACACACCCCAACGCATTCACATGCGGATTCCATGGCTCAATTCCATGACACTGAAGCTGAGGTCACGCCCCCCTAAGGCGGGGCGAAGCCTTACAAGACTACTCTATTGTTCTTCTTTTCTCCAATCGTAATATTTGTGTTACTACCGTTACGATTGGGGGGGGGTGTTAGACGATATTGGACCATAGGTCCAAGGCCCATTAGGTTATTCTAGGTTATTAGGTTATTTTCTAGGTAACGTGATGTTTTCTATATATATTGATGTAATTGTATGKAAACAAAACACGAACAACACAAGCAATAATAATATGAGTTTCTTCCTCTTCCTCCCTTCTCTATTCTTAGCAAAAATAGTTCATCAACATTTCCTTTTGTTGCATGCAGTAGAAAACAGAGAAAATAACTTATAATTTGAAGCAATTCACCAATATACCTAGAGCTGTCAGWTTGGTTATAATTTATATAAACTGAAATGTTAACTGAAAACTGACTTGAAACTGAACTGAAAAAACTAAARTGATTCAAACTAATAACTAAAAAACTCTCGCGACTTAGCTGGAACTAAACTGCAACTGGAACTAAGCAAACTAAAACTGAAGTCCAACTGAATTAAACAAATTGAAACTGAAATTAACTACTTAAAACTGAAAAGGTTGATCAAATAACTGAACTGATTAATTAAGTATTTGTCATTTATGCTTCATTTAAGTTTAACATTCTCTTTAATTAATTTGTATTTATTTATTAATTTAATTAAATAATTAAATATTAAATAAATAGATTTATTAATTAACTAATGAAACAGCAAGCCATATGCATATCAAATATAAAGCCCAGTAGCCCACCATTTTAAACRCACTTGACTTATGAGGATAAACAAACTTGTATTTTATAACTCTTCTCACCCATTGCATTTTATAAATCTTTCCATGTACTGTGGGAATTTCACATTTCTCCTTTTCTACTCTTTTCTGTTATTGGTGATTTATTTAAGTTTGGTACTGATGATTTTGATATTGAAGCATTAATAGTATAAAAAATTAATTATATGTATAGTTATCTATAATTTTTTAATTTTTTTTAAATATGAAACTAATTATTACGTGACTTCTTCAGATTCAATCATATGGTTTGTTGTCTTCAATTGTCTTATACATGATCTTTTCAAGTGACTTTAGTTTACTTTAAATTATTAGCTTGTAACAACATTTTGTTTAGTCTAATATTTAGCTTATATCAACATCACTTTGAATTAATATTAAAGTGCATTGTTACAATAAATTTGGTCCAACTTCATATTTACATTTGTGTTCATTCATTGAATTATCGAACTGCATTGATATTTGGTATATTAAAATTGATATGGATAATGATCCGAAATTAGAAAATAAGATCGAATATACTTTTTTCCAGTAGAATTAACTAAATTTGTTAATATGGAACAACCCAACCCCAAACCGATAAACCTTATATACAACTAATAATATGTATTTTTGCTTTCAACTGAAATTAATCGTTAAGAAAAGAAAATAAATTATCAAAGACGTCAATCCTCTATGGTTCAAACTGAACTAAATTGAAATTGAAATGATCCGATTAAGTTCAAACTGAAAAAACTGAAACTAAAATGAACAAATTAAGTTCAAACTGAAATAAACGGAAACTGGAATTTAAAAAAACTGGACTAAYCTGAACTYAACTAAACTTTTTATGCATTGAATTGAAATCAACTGAACTGCTACGCTTTAACCAGAACTGACTGAACTAACTGAACTGACAACTCTAAGGTTCCGTTTGTTTTGAAGAAAACAATTTTCATGGAAAATTATTTTCTAGGGAAAACAATTTTCGTGGAAAATCATTTTCTAGGAAAAAAGTTTTCCTTTGTTTGTTTGAATTAGAGGAAAACTCATGAAGGAAATTGAAAATGTGATAGAAATGAAGGGTGGAGGAATGAATAAGGAGATGTAAAATGGGGAGAGAAATTGTGGCATTCCTTCTCTACAAAAGGAAAATATTTTCCTTTTCCAAAGTGAGATTTTCTCTTTTGAGGAAATGAATTTCCACCACTTTCCAAACAAACAAAGGAAAACTAAAAGAGAGAGGAAAATCATTTTCCGGAAAATATTTTCCGTCAAACAAACGGAGCCAAATAACCCCCTTGATCTGCTTAAACAATGCTAGCAATTCCGAGAGCCCGAGACTAAAGTTCGACACCAAATATGTTGTTGCTTAAATTTTATTGCTCATACTTGAAAAGTTTTATGTTTTCCGTGATGTCCTTGACTTCTTGACTATCACACTCTTTATCCGCTTCTGCTTTACGAACAATATCACATATTCAATCTCTTTTGCCAGTTTGTCTCAAGATGTATCATTTTATATATCATCAGGCTTAAAAGAATTAACTCCGATCCAGTGTTTACCACTTTATCCTCGATGACTCGTATATTCATGTCCGACACGGGTACGTGTTCAGGTGTCTYATGCTAATTTTTGAAAAATCAATCTAAATTTTAGTTCAAAATGAAGTGTTTAAGTCTTGTATTCATGTCCGGGTGTCAATCTAAAGATTCGACATGCGTATGTGTCCAAGTGTCTGACGCTAATTTTTGTAAAATTAACCTAAATTTTAGCTCAAAATGAAGTGTTCAAYTGTCGTATTCATATGCGGGTGTTAAAGATCCGACATTGATAGTTGACAATCTTGACATAAAAAGAAAAGTTCGAGTAGCATATTCCCCGATACAACAATATTGAAAAGTAATTGATTTTTAGGAGTAGGAGCACACCCAAAGAATCTTTCAATTGTTTATGCAAACGTATTAAAAAAAAAAACAATCAATAGATGGCCGCCTCAAACTTATTTTTTCCTCATGCTTATCTTCCTGATTCAATTTTTTTGTGATGTTGATTGTTCATCATTATCTTATCATTTGACAAACTTGATGCCCCCCGTGAGAAACGAGGGAGGCCAGCAATTTACTTGTTTTTTTTTTACAATAAGGTACACGAATACCGACTGTTTTTCTTGTTACATTGTAGTACCACGCCTTATGTCTTAATAAATCACTCAATCATGATGTTAATTTCTTAAATGGAGTTGATTAACATGAACTAAAAGTGATTACGTCTGGAAAATTCTATTCATACACCCCATACGATCATAAACCTAATTCTCCTGTAAATCAATTTGATTCAAATCCTTTCTAGCTTCTCACCAAGTCATTTCTAATCTCCCTCCACCTCGTTTAAAATTTCAATGATCACACTCTTGGAACCGGTGCCTCGTGGAGTCTCTGTCTTACATGCCCAAATCAACGCAAGTGATTTTCCCTTAACTTGCTTTCAATATCTGATCTGCAACACAAACAATAATACGGCTAATTTCATTTCTAATTATATCCCATTGAGTTTTTCTCTATCTCCCTTGATTACATTGGCCAAAATTATTATTTTTTTCTACCTCTCTCTTACATTTGATATACAAAATTAAAAAAAAAAAACTTAAACAATCATTGGTGTCACCAATTATTATTAGGCTTCCCGGTTAACATTTGAAAATCTCGGATAATACAAAACCCTTATTACTAGTCAAAGTCTTTTATAAAAATTGCAAAACTAATAAGCAAAAACTTAGGCCGTGTTCTCATTAACTAAATTTTGCTAAAATGAACTTATTTCTACAAAACTGAACACATTTTTACTGAAACCTTAACAAATTTCTTAAGGACTGAACTTAATTTTTTTTTACTGAACTAAACTTATTACTACTGAGTTGAACTTATTTGTATCGAACTGAACTTATTTTTACTAAACTGGACTTATTTTTATTGAAACTTATCTAAATAAGTAGACGAGAACAGKGCATTAATTGGTTAATCCACTGTGCAGACGAGAGATGATACACTTACACATATTATAAGTAGTCCCAACATACACAAATTCTCTTAACCAATCAATGAAGAGATGAAATTTTATTTTTGGGAAAATATGGGTGTGTTTTGGAAAAAAACTAAAACTAAGCATATGTGGCCATAATTAATTTTTTTTTAGAAAAACTAAGCATATGTGTTTTGGAGGGAAATTTCCCTCTGCTTTACAATTGTAAACTTTCCCTTTAATTTTCATATATGCTAATTATTTTTGGTTTTTTTAACATATATTATATTTTATATTACAAAGTTAATTATTTTGGGTTGTTACATAATTTAATTTGCTATGCTGATATAAGTTTTAATTAATTATTTGCGGCAACCATCTCCAGCGACCCACTTTTCCGATAAACCTTTTCCTAGTGATGCACTTTTTTCGGTGACTCTCCTCCGGCAACGTCACGGTAACAACCAACTTCAGCAATTAATTGTATTTGTATGAATGCAATTTCATTTTGATGTTTATATTTGTATGAATTATTTCAATAAAAACTTGAGATCATATAACCAACATTTTATATTAATTGAGTGTGTGTGTGTGTGTGTGTGTGTGTGTGGTGTGTGTGTGTTGTGTTTGTGTGTGTGTGTGTGTGTGTGTGTGTGTGTGTGTGTGTGTGTGTGTGTTGTGTGTGTGTGTGGGTGTGTGTGTGTGTGTGTGTGTGTGTGTGTGTGTTGTGTGTGTTCTTGAGTTTGCGAATCCAAGAAGGTATGCCTCTTCGAGAAGCATTTAGTTTCAATTGAAGACAATTTGATTCGAATTGCGTAATATTGATGTTAAAAGTTGAGGATGAAGATACTGCCTTAATTCAGTTAGTTTCTTTACCATTGTTATATGTGAATTTTGTTTAGTCTTTTATTGTCGATAGAGATACCATAAATCTAGAAGAAGTTAGATCATCGCTTCACACTAGAGAGTTACTCCATAAGGCGACTTGTAGTGTTATAGAGAATCAAATTACTGGGTTAGTAGCAACAAGGGGAAAGGGTCAGTAAAATTCAAAGAAGAGGAAATTTATTAAATCTGATCCCAAGGGTCCTTAACCTATAGACAATTGTAATTGATTTAAGGAGCAGAAGCATTAGAAGAATGATTGCCCTAAGAAAATGAAGAAGCAAGACAAATCTGGTTCTATCGCCCTAGTAGAAGAAAACACCAATTCTGGAGATGATTTTGTTCTAGTCATTGGTGAACAAACACATCAACCTTATGTGCGAATGGTTTTGGATTCATGGGCGACTTATCAAACATGTCCGCTTTGAGAGGGGTTTACAACATATCAGAAAATAGATGGAGGTAATATTTCTACAGCCAACAATGTTGTTTGTAAGGCGATTGGTATTGGCTAGGTTAAAATATGGAAACATGATGGTAAATTTTGTACATTTAACAATGTTAAGTATGTTCCATCGAATATGATTTCACTTAGTCTTCTAGAAAGCAAATGTCTTAGTTTCAAGGCTTAAGGTMGAGAGTTACATGTTTGCAAGGGTTCCAATGTGGTTTTGAAAGGTGATAAATGTGTATTTTGTATTTTTTTCAAGGCTCTATGTTGTCTAGTTTAGCTGTTGTTGCATCATTAGAGCTTCATGATGATAATATGACTAAGTTGTGGCATATGAGGCTTGATCATATGAGTGAAAGAGGGATGCAAATTCTGTCAAAAAGAGATCTTCTTGGTGGCCACAAGGTCATGTATCTTGAATTTCGTAAGTGTTGTGTGTTTGGGATCAAAATCTTCATCACACCAAGTTACCTGAAGTAGTTCATAGAACAAAAGGCACTCTTGATTATATCCATTCTAACTGTACGTTGGGGTCCTTTTCGAGTTGAAGCTAATTGGAGGCTATAGATACTTRGTATCATTCATTAATGACTTCTCACCAATGACTTGGGTGGTTATGATCAAGCTTAAAAGTGAGGCCCTTAAATGTTTCAAACAATGGAAGGCATTAGTGGAGAATCAAATATGGAATTGAAGAAGATCAAAAGGTTGCAAACWAATAATGGTTTGGAGTTTTGTTGGGCTGATTTTACAAAGTTATGCAAGGATGAGGGCATTGCTTGGCATTGTACAATCAGAGATACACTGCAGCAAAATGGTGTAGCAGAATGCATGAATCAGATACTTCTGAACAAAGCTCGATGCATGCTCTCTAATGCTAGATTACCTCGAAGGTTATGGGTAGAAGTAGTTCATACAACATGTTTCTTGATAAATCGTGGACCTCACACTAGTATTCATTTGAATACACCTTATGAGGTGTGGTCTGGTAAACACGCAAATTACTCTAATTTAAGAGATTTTTGTTGTATTGTTTATTATCATGTATATGAGGGTAAATTAGAGTCAAGAGAGAAAAAGGGTGTATTTGTGGGCTATGGGAAGGCGTGAAAGGGTATAGAATCATGTTTCCTTATAAGAATAGAATTATACTTAGTAAAAATGTAGTTTTTGCCAAAAAAAAATTTACGTTTAACCCTATTGTGGAATTCGTAGTTGCATAAAAAATGGTAGTGCTGAGAATCAGGTGGAGCTGCAAGTCACTTAAGATGAGAGTGATAATGAACCACAACAGGAAGAAGTTCAACAACTACAAATCTTTAATAGCATCACTAGTTTAGTTAAGTTTGGCTCGTGATCYTCCTAAACGGTTGAATTTTGAGAAGCTTCCACATAGGTATGGGTACGAGGATATGGTAACTTATGCTCTTTAGGTTGTTAAGGAGGTGGATCCCTACGAGCCATCCACCTACTGAGATACATTTACATGTACAAAGTCTTCCCAATGGCTTGCTACAATAGGAGACGAGATAAAGTCACTTCAAAAAAATAAGACTTGGAAACTGTACAACAGCCTTATGGGGAGGAAAGTTATTACTTGCAAATAGGTCTTCAAAAAGAAGGAAGGAATGTCACTTGATGAGGTCATTAAGTATAAAGCACGAGTTGTTGTAAAGGGATTTCGTCATAGAGAGGGAGTAGACTAGAAGGAGATTTTCTCACCTATGGTGAGACACACTTCCATTATGGTGCTACTAGCAATGGTGGGACATCATAATCTAGAGCTTGAACAACTAGACGTGAAGACATCTTTCCTATATGGAGAATTAGAGGAAGAAATCGACATGACTCAACCACATGGGTTCCAAGTTCCAAGAAAATAAGACTGTGTATGTAGGATGAAGAAATCATTGCATGGAATAAAGTAGTCTCCTAGGCAACGGTACAAAAGATTTGATAGCTTCATGATAGAGATCAACTACCATAGGAGTCCATTTGAATGTTGTATATATCACAGCTAGCTAAAAATGGTTCTTACATTTATCTAGTCTGGTATGTCGATGATATGCGAATAGTTACAAGGGACAAGTCCGATAATTAGATGTTGAAGGGTCTCTTAAGTGTTGAGTTTGAGATGAAAGATTAGGGTGCTGTAAAGAAAATTTTGGGAATGGAGATTGTTGAGGTGATGTTGCACTTCACCAACAAGTCAACCGCCCAATATTGTTTTTCGTTCAGTAGGGGGCTGCCCCTCTAGTTACTAATTATATAGATAATATCGCTAACATAAAATTGACTCCTAAGATCGTAGAAGAAGTTAAGAATGTATGATCGTAAGGAATTAAACTTCTTGTGGAATATATTGAAGCTTAGGACAAACAGAAATGAAGAGAAACAACAGCCATGTATTATAAAGTAAGGATAGAGTCAGACTACTACTGCATTACAGGGAAGGATGATTACCTCCATGTTCACACAATTGGGATTGATAAAAAACAAGCTAATGATCCATTGAAGAATGAATTATGCTACGATAAGCTACGCTACGCTAAACTACACTATACTTGGCTACTAATCCAAGTGCGGCTAAGGAAAGCTAAAATGCGAAAGAAAGATAGATGTTTGTTTGATTGTGTATTTGATTATCCTTCAATTTGATCCCACTTCACCTATTTATAGGTATTCGATGGTAGTGATCGTGGGTGACTAGCAGCGGTTACTCATATGGTAGTTTCTTGACGCCTTTTTCCAATGGTTGAAATCCCCGAACTTTTCCTTCAAGTAGATTGCGTTGCTTGATGTTCTTAATGGTCTTGGGTTGTCTCCTGATGGGCCCCATCTTCAATGATCCCTTCTAGCGCTTATGTCATATCGCTGGACTAGAACATTTAAGAGGTGCCAAGTATCGTTTGCCTTCTTTGTAAATACATAATCTTAGTCATCGCCAGTTGTAGGGCTTCGCCCCGCCTTAGGCAAGAGCGTTGACCTCAGCTTCAGTGTCATGGAGTTGAGCCATGGAATCCGCATGTGAATGCGTTGGGGTGTGTCGTCGAATTGAGGGGATCGCCACCGTGCCTATATAGGTTATTCACGGACGCCCGAAACATTGGTGCCAAATAAGTGGCCCCACGTCCAATCAAGTAACCAGTCGTGGTTCGGGGACATGGTACGAGATTCGAATCAGTTAACCCCAATCCGCCCGATGTAGGGCCTCTTACCGGTCTCATGTGTAGTTCCATAAATCATAACAATTGAATTCAAAGAGCCTATTGATATTGACTTTGAGAGTCGCACAATGCTTATTACTAGGGTGTTGCTATTATATACAAACCAACGACTTCTACACATGGAATAAGGCGATCACTGATTGTTAGTTCAAGTAAAAGGTGCTGGGAAAACCCCGGTGTCCATGTATCTGACTTTAATGTGACAAGTAATTGAATTCGGTCTTGTTTAGGCATATATACAAGTGTGATTAGATATGTTATCTAAACCAAACAATGAAAACAAAAGGTTAGTAAGGCAAATAAGTAGGTATATGCGCCCTTCTCACCTTGTCATCTACAATACAACATTTAATAGTAAAAACTCAAAAAAGAGTCGCTCCTTATTGATGAATGCTAATTGAGACCAAACGAAACCTTTAGTGTATGACATATAAAGATATAATAAATGACAAATCTGAAAAAATGATGAAAACAATTGAAAAATTAATGAAACCACATATTACAGAAACCATTAACAAGAGTTGGTTTCTACATTGCTGTAATGAATTAGAAACTCAGAATATATTAAGTCAAATTAAAAGTGACAAATGAATTGAAAAGAGTGAAAGAAAGAGTTTTGGTGAGTATCTCAGAGTTAATACCACTTGATTTCGCTTGTTGATTCGAATAGAACTCGATGCTTTCGATAAAACGAATGTGTTTGAGTGTAATGAGAGTTGTATGGATGATGTCTCGTGACTTGTGAAAGTGTAAATTGAAAGTCGTGTCAAAGTGAAGGTGAGAGAGTCGTGAATTGTGGCGGATGAAAGTTCGTGTCTCGAACTGAGCAAGGCAAGGCGAGATTATTTATTAGGCCTACGGAGGCAAAACGACGGCAGGAAAAAAACCCCTGCGTATTAGACGCTGGAGATGAGCGTATATACGCAGGTGAGGAGCGTATATACGCTCATCCAGCGTATATACGCTTCTCCTTTTCCATGGATTATTTGGCAAATTTCGTATAGTAAGGTTGAGCGTTATATACGCTCCTGTTGAGCGTATATTACGCTCCTGTTTGAGCGTATATTACGCTCAATGATTTTTGTTATATTTTCTTCCAAAAATCTCGAAATATTTTCGATTTCCTCCGATTTTATTTCTGTATTTCCTTGATTCGACGCACTTAACACCCCTTGCTTCTCAAAGCAAGGAGTTCTAGAATGTTCTAGAAGTTCCAGTATATCCGGAGTAATTTCTAATATTCACGTAGTTTTCTGCGTAATTCTGGCGTTTTAAACGTTTGCAAAATCATAGAAAATCATAGAAAAATCAAGAAAATAATTAAAAATATTTGGCGGATTCAGAAAATGTGACGCACATGATGTGGAAAATCAAAAAAGCACGAGAATCCCGCCAGCTTAAACTCGTTGAAAAACCTTTGAAAACCTATTTGGAGTTTTATCGTAAGAAAACCGAAGGAAAATTGTTTCCTTGTAAGTTTGACCTTTGCTCAATTAATTCCGAGTACGACCTCAGTATTTCCAAACTTTCGTGAGTTCAAAGCATCTTTTCCGAGTCGAAACAACGCGAGCGCGGTATATTTTCATCACGGATACTCATTTGGAGACACATTTCAGGTGTCTACCACCAGTTCACATGTTATTTGTCAAACTCTTGAATGTTCCAATCCATCATGATAGAACAAAATACATTGACGTGAGATATAATTTTCTAAAGAATGAAAGAGAGTTAAGGTGAACACAGTGGGTACTGCTGATAATATAATCCTACTGATATGTTCACCAAGTCTGTTTTGCGCAGTATGTTCAACATTGCTTAGACTTGCTACATGTGGGACGTTGATGATTTCCTCTTGGGAAAATCTAGGCATGGAGTTATGTCTAGTACTTGTGGGTATACATCTGTTTTCTATTGTTAATAAGAGGATTGAAGTCAAGGTGGCGATTTGTAAGATTGTGCTTGAATTCCACATTGGAAAATTGAAATTATACCTAGATCCCACATCGGAAGAATATTAAAGGCTTGTTATTTTCTCCTTATAATAGGAGTCTTGGGCGTTAGGTTTGGTTCACCCAGAAATCTATTTGACTAAGGTTTTCTGTTGGGCTTGTCTTTGGGCTTTTTTAGTTAATTCTGTTTAGAAGTACATTATAAACTCCAATTTTCTATAACCTASTCAATATACGTATTATGAGTTTCCTCAAGTTCAATAAAATTTCTCCCCACCCCTGCTTGTGGATGTAACCCATTGTCAGCTAACCACGTACATTATGTGTTTTGTTTTTATCGATCTTTACTCTATCTTTCTCGCATAAGTTATGACAGGATCAATAAAGAAAACATGGCTCATGAGCCCCCATGATTATATGAAATATTCATACAAAGTTTAGAAGTTTTCAACTCAACCACAAACAAAATATTACAAAAGGGGTTATGCTTGATATGACCCTCCTTTTTATTTTGTTTTGATATCTTCTAAATTTATTAATGATACCACTTTAAAGATTTTAGGGTATCTCACTATATTCTAATATGAGCCTATAGACAACCAGTATGATGATAGAAATTTAAACACTATGTGTTAGGCCTTGGACCACCCACCTCGTCGGACCACACACACTRCGCACAACATTAGTATGATATTGTCCGCTTTGGGCCTAGCCCGCACGGATTTTTTTTGCACCTTCCCAAAAGACCATACTAATTGGAGTGTGCACTCACTTATAAGGAGCTTACTTCTTCCTTATATTTTCCATGTGGGACTTGGATTGTCCATCCCAACACTATGAAGAGCTTTCAGAAACAACACTCCCTTAGCCAACGTTAATAGAAGAGAAAACATTTTTTTTATCATATCATGTGAGTGCAAAATGATATGAAATCTAAAAGAATATTTGAGCACGAACTAGGAATCACAAATAACCTAAAAAAAGATAGTTACAATCATACCAACAATATATTTACAATAATTACAGTATACTTAACACAATCTATTTCAATCGATTCTATTATATTAGAAATATCGGTACAATAATCAAATTTCTCTTCCCACGAGTCAACATTATGAAAACTTAATTAAAAGGATATAATAGCATTTRGTAATCATAAACATTTTGTTTTAAAGGAGTCTACGAAAAGAATTTATTTTCCCTCCAAAAGTAAATAAATCAAACCATAATTATTAATAATGACGTGGTTAGTGGTTAATTATTGTTTTTATTCAATACTTGTAGTTGTATATGAAAATTGACGGGAAAATGATGAAAGAGTGAGAGATGCATCCCTCTTCACATTCCTGAGAAAAGAGACAAAACATTAATTAGTGTCATGCTACTTGTCCACGAGCATGTCATGTACATTTACGTCCTCAAAGTTAATTTTTTACATCCTACAATAGTTTGCTAATCCTCAAAATAAAGGCATTTACCTTTTTTCTTTCCTAGTAAGTTTGGGCCATGTACTTGTCCTTTCAACTTACATGTCGAAAAAACAAATGAAAAAARGATCCACCTTTATAAGAAATAATAGTACCAACTACRGRCGTTCGAAGACCAATCATCATCGAGACAAAACTACTGGAGCAAATTCGTCGTGGGATTAGCTGCAGGTGGTTTCTAGACAAAATTGCGCAAGATTTTGTGGTTCGCCAAAGCTACTTTCATCATGACGCACAACTTACTACGGTACACCGACAGAGTTGGTCTTCAGACGACCGTAGTTGCCATGCACAATCAGCCATTGCCGTTGGACAGAGGGATTATTAGCTAGGCTGCAGGATTGGTGTTTGAATGGCGGTAGTTAGCACAACGTGCCGTTGGTAGTTAGCACAACTTGCCATCGGGCAGCACTACTAGGCTGTGGGGTTGGTCTTCAGACAACGTTATTTGGCACAACCTGCTATCGAACGACAATAATAGGTCGACAACGAATTAAAAWGGCTCAATGTGTTGTCATGTGGAGGATTGGTTAATAAAAAATAATTAAGAAAAGGATATTAAAATAAAATATAAAAAGATATTAAAAAAATTTATTGAACTTTCAAAATTTGAATAAGGTTTGAATTTTGAAATAAAAAATTAAATTACTTTGAAGATGGAGCCTAAAAACATTAGCTAAATATGAGTTTTGTGTAACTTGAGACCACTTYCACTAAGTGTAAGTATACCCTTTCTTATGCGTAGACCACTCACCATCATTAGAGTGTGGAAAAATGGTATGTAGAAAGTAGGGACAATGAAAATGGAGGGAGTAGATAACAATAAATATGTCAATCTTTATTAAAAAAAAWTTGCGAAAAACGTTGTAAAACAATTTAAAAAAGTATTAGTTAGTTGGAGTGTCGTACTACATAATTGTAAATGCTGACTGGTACTCCTCGTAGTGTGATACGTTGATTTCGGACAATAATTGCAATTAATTAACGTAAGACTGCTCTCTTTCTTTACATCTATTTAAAGGACAAAGTAGTTAGTGTAAGTTGAGCTTATCCAATATCCACTCTCTCAATCTCTTTGCACATAATCTTCAACTCCGYCCATCTGCTATTCTCCGATTCTCTCTCTTGCGATCAATACATAACATTCTGTATGTTTTTCTTACTTTACTTTCAATCATTAATCTRTAATTGTTTTTCTAATTTGATTTTTAAAACCCGACAAAGTACTCAGTATATAGTTTGTCCATTCCTTGTTATTCTAATTGCAACTTTGGAAATTTTACAATATTTATAGTGTCTCGTATAACTAGATTTTGTGTTTTATACATATAAAAAAAGTAGTCATGTGAATGGTGGTMGGTTCTTATGTTGTATTAGTTTTTATATTTTAGACCCAAATGGTGTATGGTGGGTTTTTCAAGGAACGGAGGGAGTACATAACTCCTATTTATATCATGTTAGCCCAATTTATATTTTGTTCTAACCCCCAATATTTAATCTATATAATCTAATCTAACAACTCTTACTAATCCCACAATTTCTCTACCAAATTTRCCTCCCAAACACACTTCATTAATTATTTCCATAAAACTTTTTTTAAAAAAAATTAACGAATGGCAATAAATAATGCGTTTTTGAGTAAAAGTTGCTATATTTATTAATTTATACTCCCTTCGATTTTTTAATTGTTCCACTTTCTATTTTGAGATGTTTTCAAATAGTTGTTTCAAATCAATCTACAAATAATTTTTTTACTTTTACCTACTTTATCTACTCTAACATTAACGTATTTATTTTTTAATGTTAACCTTCATCACTTTACTCAATCTGTTCGCCTAAAATTATTTTTTCCTAAAAATTTTCATTCACACATTTACTCTTTTACACAACTTATTCAATTTTTTTAACCTAATTTACTCAACTATTTTATCTAAAGACCTGTTCTCGTTAACTTATTTAGATAGCTAGGTTTCAATAAAAATAAGTTKAGTTATGTAAAATTAAGTTCAGTTCAGTAGTAATAAGTTCAGTTCAGTAAAAATAAGTTCAGTTTAGTAGTAATAAGTTCAACTCAGTAAAAATAAGTTCAATCCTTAAGAAATTTGTTAAGGTTTTAGTAAAAATAAGTTCAGTTCAGTAACTTCCAATAAGCTCAGTTCAGTAAAAATAAGTTCAGTTCAGTAAAAATAAATTCAGTTTAGCAAAATTCAGTTGACGAAAATATGACCTAAGTCAATCAACTCTTAAATACCGTGTAAAAACGGTATGTAACATCTATAAACATATATAACTATAAACATATATTTTGTTGAAAATAAAACGTATTTCGTTTAAATAATTTCAATTTAAAAATAACAAATTTTGATTTAAATTAGTGCAAATTATAAATTATTTTTTAAAAATCGAGCATATGCCGAGGAATTAGTAGTATCTTATATYTGAGACGGCGACACTATTAAAAAATGGTGTGGGTTCCCACATATAATAGTTTATCACAAATGATTTATTAGTATAATTATTGTTATCATTTAGAGACGACAATGCAGAAGTTTATCATTAACGAAAAAAAATAATTTGTTTTTGTTAGTAATTTCTTCTTCCCCACACATTGCAGTAGCTAGCTCAGGTATACAGTAAAAAATTCTCTTTAAATGCAATCTAGTTAATTTTCTCATAACATTATGTCCTTTAATTTTGATAGCAGTGCGTTTTTTTTTTCCCTTTTTGATTGAAGACAACAATATTTGACGCTATACATCATGCATGCATGTGCAACGTTACATACCTAGACCTTCAACAACGTTAATTTATAACTTTAAAAGACATAATGGATAAAGTTGTTATTTTAATCAAAATCTTAATTGATTCAACAACAAAGAATATGACTATGTCATATACTCCATATGTTACGTTTTATTGACAACTCTTGAATATTTTACATCTCTCAAATAATACCAAGAGTTGCCAATAATACGTAACGGTTGAATCTTGGTATTATTTGAGAGATGTAAAACATTTAGGAGTTGTCAATAAAACGTAACAGATGGTGTATATGACATAGTTATATTCTTTTGTTGTTGAATCAATTAAGATTTTGATTAAAATAACAACTTTATCCATTATGTGTTTTAAAGTTATAAATTAACGTTGTCAATAAAACGTAACAGATGGAGTATATGACATAGTCATATTCTTTGTTGTTGAATCAATTAAGATTTTGATTAAAATAACAACTTTATCCATAAACATGACATACATAAATGTGCATAAATTTTGAAAAAATCAATTTTTCAGGAAAAAAAATGCACATTCATGAAAAATTCGTACATATTCATTATTAAAATTATGTCCATCTTAAAAATCAATGATCTACATTGCTTATCCCATTTTTCATTTTAAAGGTTTTTCTCATTTGATCTTAACCCCAATATATATATATAATAATGTAAAAAAACAAATTAATCTAAATAATAACACAATGAAGAATGAGATTATTATAACTTTATCGTGTTTAAATTATTTTGATTATTTCACTCATTTACATTGTTAAATCTCTACCTCGAAATGCGTAAAATTTGGTTTGATGCAATTAATTTGATACTTATAAGTCTGTCTCTTATACACATCTAGATGTGTATAAGAGACAGGTACAGGCTTGGACATGAGAATTGATTGTAGAATATCCTCTAAAATCTAAATTTTTGTAACTAAATACGAGTGGTGTTTAACCTAGACTAACATAAGCACTTTCGTTATGTAGGTTGAAATAAATTTGAAAGGGAAAAAAAGAATGAAGGCGTTACTTGGGATAACATCATGCATTTGGTTCATTGCCATGCTTTTCCCGGCAACATTTACATTTGCAATACGAGAAGCATCCTTGGAGGAACAAGTTCAACTTGGTGCTTACCAAACTGTAACTTTAAATATTAACGAGGGAGTGAATGGGTACAAAACATTCATGTCAAATCTACGGCAGAAATTTGAAAGCTCCACAAAGGCTTGTGATTTACCAGTGACAAGAGATACCCTACCTAAAGGCGGCGAGTACGTCCTTGTAGACCTCAAAAACAGTAACACTGAGTATGTTACAGTTGCCATKAAAGTTACCGATTTGTATCTAATTGCTTTTCGTGTTAACAAACAAACTAATGGCAAGTATCAAGCCAAGTTTCTCGACGAGCCCGACAAAGCCACTGCTAAGTCTAAACTCTTTACAGATTCAACAACAACCCAGCAGGTTGATCTTAAATACGATAGTAACTATGCAAATATTGAGAAATTTGCCGGGTCATCTAGGAGAAAAATTTCACTCGGAATTTATGAATTAAGGAACATAATAAAAAAGTTCTACGACGATAAGAAACCCATAACACCTGCTGAGGAGGCGCAGTTTCTCCTTATTGCCATTCAAATGGTGTCTGAGGCTGGGCGATACAGTTATATCGAGGATAAGGTGGTCAACAATGGAGGTAATTCCTTCAAGCCTGATGATAAAATGATAAATCTAGAGACAAGTTGGCAAAAGATATCTGATGCTGTTCGTACAGCGGAGACCAAAGGAAACTGTAAGAGTCAGGAAGTGAGCGACATCAAGAAAGACACAAAACTTRTGAAATACAAGCGCAAAAAGTTGAGCAACAACGTATTTGATGACGCATTTTGGTATCAGCAATTCCAGCAAACTGCAACCGTTGCTTGAAAACTTGTTGATCTTCTTAATTAAGGTGTTTTTAAATTTTAAGTTGGAGCACTATCACGTATATAATAATTAAAATTGAGGATGTATTAAATTAGCACTTGATGCAAGCAAGAAGATTGGTTATGTGGTTGTTCGAATTACATAGGGTATAGCTAATGTTTCTTTTCAATAAATATGTAACACGGCTAGAATCTCGGCTTAATTAGTTAAGCGGAATCACTTGAACTCTTGTTATTAGCTTAATTAATTTGCTTATCAATAAAAACGAGATTATGTTGTTGGAAATATTATGGACCTAAATATAATTACTTGTGCAATTCAGTTTTAATTGCATTATGTGCTATCATATGGTTTAGCACAAATAAAGTGATCCAATTAAGTTAATACTATTATTGGACTTACTTACGTCTTTTATTAATGTGAGTTTAGTAATATATGTGTAGAGATCGCTGGGCATCTTCTAATTCAMGATGAGCGGATTAGGAAAGAGTTCTATTATAAATAGACATCAAGGGCTATGGTCCACAATAGCACAAAACATTAGTCTCTCATATCATCCAATCAATAGAAAGAAAACCCTAGTGTAGGTGATGTACGGGTGCCGAGGCGTCATCGGGCCGGACTGAGTCCGGTCCCTCTGCTCCGGGGGGGTACAATTTAAGGGCGGCTCAGTTTGTTTGTTAGAATTGAATTCTTGCTTTTGCCATTGAGTATGCCTGGAGTTTTGTGTTTATACTCGAAATGAGTTAAGGAAGTCGCCACCGTACTTCTTTTGGAAAGCTGCGGAACCCGTTTTAACCCCTTGCCTATAATTGCATAAAACAAGGCGAAGGACTCAATGTCTGGTAGTACACAAAAGGTCTGGATTAGGGGACAACGGTAAGGGTGAAGTAGTGCACAGCACCCCCTCACATCTAGCGGCCACTACTCAATTATTGCAAGTTCATTGTCCGAAAGACAACAACAAACAGTTTTCCGTTTTAAACCTTAAGCATGCAAAATTACTAGGCGGGTTGTTTAACAGAATACTATGCAAATAGTGTCTAGTTTATTGTGGCATGTGTTGTGAATTCCGTATTCCAGGAGTCTAATGCCGGTTGTCCATAATTATCTTATTAGGCGTGAAACACGAAATTTGCATGTCTTTGTTAAAGCATATTAAAGTTGTGAGACAAGCATGCAAGCATTCGTACGAGTAATTTAAAGTTATGCTTAAGGTTGCTTTTAATTTGATTTCACCATCTTTGTTAATCAATATTATATGCAAATTACATTGAAAGTCGAATTTCTAAACAAGCATGCAACACAACAAAAAATAAGCTATTACCGACCGTCCTAAACAAATCAAAAACGATTGATAAAAACGCCGAGAGCGGTTGGTAAAAGGTTTACGGAACGCTAACGGTCAGTATATATATGCGGTAATAAGGTGTATACCGACGTTCAGCGGTTGGTAAATTTTACCGACCGTCAATAACAACAGACTGTAATCTACGACGTTTTATAACGGACACAATTACCGATTGTCTGACGAAGAACCCAAATTAACGACAGCCAAACGGTCAGTAATGATGTGGATTTGCGACCGTTGACGGTCGGCAACTTGAAGTCACATTTATATAAAATATGACATTTTACTATCACTACTACATAAAAACACTAAAGCAACGCCTTATTGCAACGGTTTGGTCTATGGTAACGGTCTATGGCAACGGTTATCTCTATAGCAAGGTCTATTGCAACGGTTTGGATCTATTGACAACGGTTTTTGGCACGGTTCAGTGTAACCGTTGCCATAAATGCCCTAAGGCAACGGTTCTCATATCTATTGCAACGGTTTAAGTAACCGTTGCCTTAGATACCCTTGGCAACGGTTATTGTTGAACCGTTGCTTAGATGAAAACAAGAAAAAAAAGGTGACTGCTTTTGGCGGTCCACGAAATTTTGGATGAAATTTGAAAACCTCATTTTCATTTTCAAATCCTGACTATCATTCTTTCTTTCATTTTCCATTTCATTTGTCTACCAAAAAAATTCAATTTCATTCTCGCATTCTAACCCCATTAAAGTAGGAGTTCGTAGCGAGGTACGAGAATGGAGGAGAAGATTTAGAATGAAAGATTAATTAGGTGTTTAATTTGTTTTTTCGGAGCCACTACGTCCCTCCTCCCTCTTCTTCTCCTTTTCTTCCTTCTTCACTCCACGAGAAGCAGCAACCTTTGTGAAGCAGGTTCGTTTCGATCTCTTACTTTGTTTTGTTTTTGTTGATTTGAATTACCATGTACTACTTGAATTTTGCTTGAAAATTAGTAGAATTAGCCTTTGCTCGAATTTTAGCTTGAAAATTAGTAGAATTGTTGCTCAAAATTGTAAATTTTTGTTGTTTTTCTGATTTGTACGATTTAACATTCCCTTTTTAATTGTTTATTTATTATGTTTGGGTTGAATTTTAATTCTTTGTATTTGCTTTAAGAATCGTGCTTTAGGGTTTTGAATTATAGAGTATTTTTGTTTTAAATCAATTTCATTTGTGGATGAAGTGTAATTGTTTATTTCAATTGGTGAAATTTCATCATTTTGATTCATCTGCATTCACGAAATGTCTACTCTTGTTATTATTTGTTATTTGCAATTATTTTTCCTTTTTTTAGTTTTTGCTCCATTGGAAATCTGAATTCTAATTTTTTGTACAATTTCGTGATTGATAAATAACTCAGCAACAACAGGGTAGAGGTGAGCAGCAACATTCACAAGGCAACTACAAGCATCAGTACTTGGGGTTTATACAAGAAAACCATATTTTGAAAGGCATTTCTGGATATGGATTGTACAATTTTATGGATGCAGTCTTACTGGTTAGGTAATATGTTGTTTATGCTACTGAGACATCTTCTCATTCTTGGTACTATATTTGATTCATTTTTTTATATACTCTACAGCCCTTGTTGCAGCCTCATCACCTCTTGGAGTCATATATAGGTGGAGCTCTTGCTGTCAGGAGTAGCAAACCGTGGTAACATATTTATATATACATTGAAACATATTTTTTTAAAAAAACTCAGCTTTTCTAGTTTCTAAATCCGTGTACTTAATTAATTTATCAAATCTGATGGTTTTACAAGTTACTGTCTATCTGATTATTACTACATTGTTCTTTATGCTGCTGATTTTTCCAAATGTAGTCCAATTCATCTTTGTTTCTTTCCCTGAATCTAACGAATGATATGAGTTATTACTTACTTTAAATAAAAAATCAAAAGAAAATAATAAAAATTAAACCAACCATCAGAAGGCAGCAGCGGCTCGCCTGGCTGCGACAGCGGCGGTTCGACTCGACGGCAGCAAGCGGCAGACTAGAAAATTAAGAGGATGAGAGTGAGAGAGTGAATGAGGGATGAGAAGTTGAGGAGAGAGAGAGAGAGAGTGAAGTTGAATGAAAGGATGATAAGTCGAGGAGAGAGAGAGAGTGAATGAAAAAATGAAAAGAGTGAGGATAAGAGTGGTAATAAGTAATGTGAGTTGTGAGTGTCAGGCCCACGCTTATGGTTGGGCAAATAAATTATAGATATTAAGTTTACAACCATCAATGGTCGGTACACGACTTTATTGGCGGTCGGTAATGTTTTTTCCAAGTCAAAAAAATATATTGACCATATTTCCGACCGTAAACGGTCGAAAAATTATAAACCAGACGGTTTTTAAAAAAGGTCGGTTATTTTAAAAAAGGTCGGTAAATTGTGTTCAATAAAAAACGGTCGGCAAAATCCGACGTTAATAGCGCAGATTCTTGTTGTATAAAGGGGTTTAGAATTGAGACGCTGGCCTCAAACCTACCTCGCAACACGATGTAGAAGACCAAGGACGTAGCTTTGAACCCTTAGGAACCCTTGTCGAACCCTTGAAAACTCTTACATCTATTCCAAAAGAACCTTTGAATATGCTTTTATGTGTTTGAATTGTGTTTGAAAGTGTTTGAGTGTTGTGAGAGAGAATGAGAGAGAGAGAGAGAGGAGAGAGGAGAGAGAGAGAGAGAGATTGGACGAGTGAGAGAAAAAGCCAAGCAATCGTCCAAGAATTGTGAAATGAATAGATGAGGAGCTCCCTATTTATAGGAAAGGGTCGAAATCGGGCAAAACAGGCAACTTTTGGGCGCAATTACGCCCAAAACTGGGCGTAATAGCGCCCAGTATTGCTCTAGGATTTCGGTCGATTTTCTTTGCCCAAATAGAATGTTGCGATGAAATAATATCGTAATATAATCATACGTGATTTTATACGATTACGGTCTGATATTATTGCGATTGCGGCGGATATTATTGCGATATTCGGGAATGCTTTAACTCGAATAACGAAGTTGTAATGAAATAATATCGTAATATAATTGTATAAAATATATACGTGATTTTATACGATTATATTTAATACTATTGCGATTGCGGCTAATATTATCACGATGCTCGGGATATTCGGCTTCCTAGGGAAGTGTGTCMCGAGGCGAAATATCTCGGGATGGCCCGCTTTGCTCGGTTTTGCGTTTTTGCTTAAGAAATTCATAAATWTTAAATCATAAATCGAAAAATTATGAAAAAATATGTAAAAATTKCTWCAGAAAAATAGTGCATGGTGCCAWAATTTTGTGAATTRTGGAATTGTTTTCATAATTTAATTAATTATCGCAAAATTAATTAAATTCTTGAAAATTCCGAAAATTGCCAAAAATACTTAGAAAATTTCATAAAAATTCRGAAAAAATCTAGAAAAATGTTTTAAAATAAGTTGAAATTATTTGATGATTAAAACGTATTTTTTGAGGTGCTAAATACCSGGAAGAGGTGTCCGGTGCAAGGGAATCTGCCTTTTTTAGCGCCTATCAGGGTCCTAGCTCTCTCGATTTGAGTTGTGTGTTGCGAGGGTGTCTTATCATTGGCCGTTTTGGGCTAGGGACAAATGTATGTATCCTAAGACTAAACCCTTAGGGCAATTCGTATACAACACAATACTCATGGATTCAGGTACGCTTTCGTAATTAAGGTTTTGCCAGTTAATTTGATATGGAGATCGATTCTGGTTATAGAAAGATTAAAGCATAATTTAGGGTTTAATCCCAACAAGTGATATAAGAGCCTCCTTCATATTGAATTTTTTGGTAAATTAAAAGATCTGTTGATTCACTATGAATTTTTGATCGATTTATACTTGATCGCTTCATACAAAGTTTTACGACTGTTTTAWGCCTTGCGGTCAAGCACGAAATTGGTTTGTGAAATTTCATATCATGTATTGTTAAATAATTGAATTAATGATGTTTTGTTTATCTTTTAGTATTCGTGGTCATACTGAATGAAAAAGGAAGTCATTCAGCGCCACTTGCTTTTTGGGAAGCTGCGGAATCCGTTTTAAACCTTGCCTAAAATTGCATTAAAAAGCAGGCGAAGGGCCCATTGTCTGTAGTGCACCAAAGTCTGCATTAGGGGAAAAGGGAGGGTGAAGTGTGCACAGCACCCCCCCTGCCCCCCCCCGCGCGTAGTTAGCAGCCTCTACTTAGTTTTTGCGAGTTCATTGTCCGAAAGACAACAACAAACAGTTTTCCGTTTATAAACCTCTAGCATGCAAAATTTACTAGGCGGGTGTTGAACGAAAATACTATGGCAGAACAGTGTTCTAGATTTGTTGTGGCATGCTGTTGTTAATCCTTTATTCTAGGAGCCTTTATGTCGGTTGTTCCCATAGTTATTCTTATTATGCGTGAAACACAAAATTTGCAGGTCTTTGTAATTAAACCCTTCCTTATATTGTGAGACAAGCATGCAAAGCACATCGTACGAGGAATTGAAAGTTGCTCCTTTTAAGGTTGCTTTTATTTGAAATTGACCGAATTGTTTGTTAATCAATTATTACATGCGCATTACATATAGAAAGTCGAATTTCTAGGCAGCATGCAAAAGGGGGGTAAGAATTGATACGGTTGGCCTCGAAACTACCTTTATGCAACACGCATGTCGAGACAAAGGACATAGCTCTCGACCCTTAGACCCTTGTCGAACCTGATACCCTCCTCTATAAAATCCTAATCTCTGATGATGCAAAAGAGGGTTTGAATTTTTTTTTTATGGTGTGTTGAATGTGTTTGTGAGAGAGTATGAGAAGTGAGAGAGTGACGAGTGAACAGAAGAGAGTCGTCCCAAGCGTTGAAAGTCGGGAAAAGTGTCTTTGAAATGAATTGAGGGGATCCCTATCATAGGCAAGGATCGAAATTGGCCAAAAGGAGGGAGGCTTGGGCGTTATATTAACTCTCCCAACCACTCTATCAGATTTTTACCGAATTTGCATTGCCTCGATAGCGGATGCGTTGAAATAAAATCAAAATATAATCGTATAAAATATTGCGTGATTTTTATCGATTGCGACTGATTTAATTACATATTCGAGTATTTGCGGATTCGCCTTACCTCGAATAGTGAGATCGTATAAATCAATAATCATATAAAATATACGCGTGATTTTATATATGATTTTAACTGATTTTTATGCGATGCTCAGGATATGGCTTCCTCGGAAGTTGTCTCGGAGGCTAAATATCCTGGATGGCCCGCTTTATTGCTCCGATTTTGCGTTTTTTCCTTAGAAATTGTATACTATATATCTCATAAATCGAAAAAATTATGCGAAAAAATATGTTTAAAACTTTCTTTTGTGAAAAATTTAGTGCGGTGTGATGTTAAAATTCATGAATTTGACTTTTTTCCATAATTATAATTTTATCGCAAAAAAATTAATTATTGCTGAAAAATTTCGAAATTGCCAAAAAACGCATAAAAATTCAGAAAAATTCCGAAAAAATTCAAAGAAATTGTTTAAAGATAGTTAAAAAATTATCTGAAAATTAAAACTATTACTTTGTTAAAGTGTGCTAAATACCTGAAAGACGATTGTTCTGGTGTAGGGATTTTCCTTTTTAAGGCTAGTCAAGGTCCTAGATTTCTCGATTTGATGTGTGTTGCGAGGGGTATCTTATCATTTTGTCGTTTTGGGCTAAGGACAAATTTAGGGTATCTACAAATAGCCTTCCTTTGAGGCTATCATTATTCCCCATGATAAAATAGCCACACAGGTATCTGAATATTCTATATTAATTGATCTACACAAAAGTGGTACTTTGGCAAACATATTGTGTCCAATCAATTAATTTCCCAATACTAGAACCCAAAACTTTTTATGGTACAATTCCTAATTGCAAATATTAAAATCTGAATTCCTTTTATATTTGTGCAATAAAGAACTAAATTATTAGTAAGCACACAATTTACCCAAAACCAAATCGTGTTTTGTCTCGACTTTGATAGTAACCATGCATTCTAAGATTAGTGCGGGCTACGCTAATGAATAAAATTTAAAAAGGCATGCTTACTTCCATTCTTTAAACAAGAATAATCAGAAAACCAATGACAACTGCATTCCCAATCCAATATTACTGATATATTGGAGCACGAATTTCAGTCAGCCATTACACTAGTAACATTAAATTAAAATATCGAAGATTCCATTGCCAAAAAGCTTTAAAATTAAATATCAATTAAGACAAAGACCATGGGATTCCTGCTGAT
>SNQN01009761.1:0-21445 GCA_008642245.1 Bassia scoparia
GGAGAGAAGGCAGATAATTGTGCGGTAAAATGAGAGGGTTATATGGTCATAAATTGCTTGGATCAATGATTTGACAGTTTAAATAGGATCCTTATTGCTTGGAACAAGATAAATGCATGTCGATGGATGATTGAGAGATAAATTCTCGAATGAATACAGCTAATTGGTAATTTTTGTGAGATATTATTTGAGTTAGGAAAAATAAAATAATGCAAAAAATAGTAATTTTTTGTGAATATTGAATTGGATATCTGAACTATGAACTACAAGTGGGCGTGACTATTAACAACATTTAACTTGTTTGATCAACCAAGTACGATTCAAATTGCCACAAGAAATATAAACAATGTATTACCAATGGAGTGCCGTCACCATGAAAATGTAGAATATGTCTATATGTAGTAGCTAATGATTGGAATGGTGTGCGATCTTAGAAATGCATATGACTTGTGTTCAAAGGTATGATGGGATACAGTCTACGATGTATAGTCTTTGTTGGTTGTTAATCTAGAGAGCGTGAGAGCAACATGCGCAGAACTATTCTGCTCGGAGAGACAGGCAAGTGTTTGTTCTTTGATGCCAGAACAGGAATAAACAGAATGAAGGTTCATAACAGTACATTCCATATTAATAATCTCATGCATAGTTACCATCACTAAATTTCAGTCAATGTGTAATATTTTTTTTTTTTTTTTTTTTTTGGTGGATAGAAGAACACTATATCAAGTTCTAAGACCTAAATTTTTAAAACAGCATAAGGTGTATTTGTAGAGTTATGATTGAAAATCTACACACAACCATCACTAAAGAATATAAGTCTATGGCATTAAGTAAAGTGAGATCATCTCTGATATTTTTTGACAACGACATATATACCTTGTGGATCCTCATCCAATCTGGTGCCAACTCCCATAGGGATATGACTAGTCTTGACTTGATCAAACTTATATTTTTTCAAAAGTTCCTATTTTTGTTGATGGATTGAGTTCCCCCTCTCAGTTTGATTTATTTGCAAGCCAATAAAGAAATTCAACTCTCCCATCATACTCATTTCGAACTCACCACTTATAAGATCAGCAAAATACTTACACAGTTTTTCATTAGTTGCACCAAAATTAATGTCATCAACATAGATTTGTAAAACAAGCAAATTAGTTCCTTCAACTTTTAAAAATAATGTTTTGTCAACTTTTCCTCTTTTAAAATTGGTTTCTAAAATAAAATTTGAAAGCCTTTCATACCAGGCCCGGGTGCTTGCTTAAGCCCATAAAGAGCTTTGTCTAGCTTGGAAACATGATTCGAAAAAAATTCATCTTCAAAGTCAGGAGGTTGTTCAACAAAAAGTTCCTCCTGTAGAAATCCATTTAAGAAGGCACATTTGACATCCATCTGATATAATTTAAAACCCATGAAAGAAGCAAAGGTAATAAGAATTCGAATAGCTTCTAACCTTGCTACAGGTGCAAAATTTTCTTCGAAGTCAATGCTCTCTTATTGGTTATACCCTTTAACAACTAGTCTGGCTTTGTTTCTTATTATTGTACCATATTCGTCTAGTTTATTCCTAAAGACCCATTTAAGTCCAATGACCTTTTTGCTTTTAGGTAAGGGTTCTAGATGCGATACCTTGTTTCTTTTGAATTCATTCAGCTCTTCTTGCATGGCTTTTACCCAATCCGTATCTTTTAGAGCTTCTTCATGATTCTTCGGTTCAACAATGGATAGAAAGGCACAGAAATTCCTCAACAGAGCTCGCGTTTGAGTTCCTTTATTGATATCACTTATGATGAGATAAGTTGGGTGAGATTTCTAATGCTTCCAGGGTTTAGGCTGGAACTCTCTCACAGGAACTCCAACTTGAGTGYTCTAAGGTTGAGTTCTTTCTGATTCTTCCTCTTCTTCTGCATGTTCTTCAGTTTCCCTTTCTCCTACTCCTTCAAGTTGAGGAACTTCTGTGTTCACAAGTTGTTCTTCCACCTGAGTTGTAGGGGATTCCTTGGAACATTTGCTGAGTTCTTCATCTGGATCTTCTTTTCTTGACAGACCTATTTCATAATCACTATCATCTAATTCATGAGCATTAAAATGTGTGTTAGCTTCATCAAATATAACATGAATACTTTCCTCTACACACATAGTATTCTTATTGTATACTCTGTATGCCTTGCTATGGTTAGAATAGCCAAGGAACAGCTTCATCACTTCGCTCATCAAACTTACCAAAGTTTCTTTTACCATTGTTATGAACAAAACACCAGCAACCAAATGTTCTGAAATGTGATATGTTAGGTTTTCTTCCTTTTAACAGTTCATAAGGAGTTTTCTTAACAATAGGTCTAAGCATAACATGATTGATGATATAACATGCAGTATTAATAGCTTCCACCCAAAAGTTCCTTGCAAGGCCACTGGCAATTAACATAGTTTTTGCCATGTCCTCCAAGGTCCCGTTCTTCCTTTCCACAACTCCATTCTGTTGTGGAGTGCGTGGGGAAGAAAAGTTACGACTCATTCCAGTTTCCCTACAAAACTCTTTAAACTTGTAATTTTGAATTCTGTTCCATGATCAGACCTAATATGGACTATTTGAAATCCACTCGATTTCTGGACTCTCTTGGCAAAGGCTACAAACTTATTATAAGTTTCGTCCTTGCTTGCTAATAAAATCACCCAAGTGAATCTCGAATAATCATCAACAATAACCAGGACATATCTTTTACCACTTCTACTTGGACTCTCATTGGTCCACATAAATCTATATGAATTAATTCTAGTGGTTGCTTTGTTGTTATCATGTTTTTACACTAAAATGAGGACCTAATTTGCTTCCCCTTCACACAAGCATCACATATGTGTTGACTAGGTAACTTGACGTTTGGAAGACCAACCACCAAGTTCTATGAGTACAGCTTGTTCATGTGAGAGAAACTTGCATGACCAAATCTTTGTGCCAAATTAAAGCAACATCCTCAATCACACTGAGGCAAGTAAGATTGTTCCTTGGAACAGTGTTGTGATCCACTATGTAAGTGTTCCCTCTTCTGTTTCCTTCAAGAACAATTAGTCCAGTGTGGTTGTTGATGATATGTCAATTTTCGATTGTAAATTATATTGTGTTTCATTTATCACAAAATTGTGATATACTTAGCAGATTATGTTTTAAACCCTCGACTAAAAATACATTATCTACAGTGAGAACTGGACTTACCGACTTTACCTTTGGCTCGGATTTCACCTTTCTTATTGTCGCCGAAAGTCACTTTTCCACCTACATAGGCTTCTAGTGAGACAAACTTAGATTTATCTCCTATCATGTGCTTGGAACAACCATTGTCGAGGTACTATGTGTCGTTCCCCCTCACTAGAACCTGCAAAAAAATTCGAGGTTAGTACTAGGAGCCCGGGTTTCCTTAGGTCCCTTTGAAGAACAAGTGGAAGCGCCATCATTTTTCTTAATCCATACTTGTTTTGTGTTGCTCTTGTGAGCATCTTCCTTCTTAGTGCAGTCATTTACATAGTGTCCAGTTTTACCACAAAACGTTCAAACCTTGTTACTAGGTAAATTTGCATATTTCTTCTTCTTACGTTTGTGCTTAGTATGCACATAACCTAATCCTTCAGTCCTTTTTACTTGAGCTTCTTCTATCCATTTAGGCACAAAATATTGACTTATGTCTCTATTTTTTCGGGTCTCAAGTTCCTTCACAAGTTTTGCTTTTTTAATCTAGTGTTCCTCAAGTTCTTTCGTAAATTTGTTTGAGGAGAAACTTGCACCACTTATCTCAACATTCATCATTTTATACTGAGCTACTTCAATACCAAGCATGATATTCTCCTGTTTGAGTTTTTCAACAAGTTCCTTTAAAAAAAGATTCTTGTCAAACAACTCAAAGAATATGTTTTGAACATCAGTTCTATGATTCTCTATCTAGGAGCAATAATCTTTATATGCTTTTAGTGCCTTTTCAGATTGATTTAGACTTTTGGTGACATACCTCCTGTCCCATCATATTCCATTACTGAATCAACTAAATCTTGTTTATTGAATGTAAGCAATTTTTGTGGATTAGGGAATACCTCTTTCTCTTGAGTTTCATCATCATTTGGCCATCAGACATAGATAAGTGGTTTCTGACTCAGGTTGTGCTTCCTCATCTTCACTGTCTGATTCTCCCCATGCGGCTATCATTGCCTTCTTGACATATGACTTGTTGAAGTTCCTTGTTCCCTTGGTTACCGTCGTGATTTTGCCTTTTTCTTTATCAGGATTCGTAGGGCAGTTCTTCAGCCAATGATCATTAGCTCCACAACGGTGGCAGGATAGATCACCTATTTTCTTGGCAAAATTCTTAGAAAATTTGTTAGACCTAAACATTTTCTTAAACCTTCTTACCAGCATGGCAGCTTCTTCTTCATCTACCTCAGATTCCTCGGATTCTTCAGCCTTCAGTACCAAGTTCTTTCCTTTGTTGAGCTCACTTGAGCTGGATCTAATGTGCAACTCATGAGTCATGAGGGATCCAGCCAATTGTTCATCAATGTTGAACTTTGTGAAGTCCTTGGTTTCTTGAGGGCGTAAATTTGCTCTCGCACTTTCATCTGAGGCAGAGCTTCTACAAAGAATTTCCTATACACTGCATGTTCATCAGTAGGAATATCTTCCGCCAAGAAAAAACTCAAGCTTCTGATAGTAATGATTTAATGAATCTTAGTAAACATTTACTGAATGGTTTCCCCTTAGGTTTATTTCAAACCAACATATTTTAGATCATTAATAGGATTATTTTTAAACGTTTAACCAACAATTAACTTCATTGTGTTCTTAGTGTTATTTTTCCAAACAAAATCCATATTTTTCCTTTGCAGGTCGTGCATCCCAGACCGATAAGTTGTTTCATGCGGTCCCAAGACCGAAAATGTAGGGGAGTTTTTGACAACAAGTAGCATTTCAATTTCAGTTTTGTCATAAATTCTTTGTCAAAATTTCAGTCACTAGTTTTAAGAAAACGTCACCTCATTGTTGATGGCGTTTTGGTGATGCCCTGCGAAATTACCAACTTCAAGGACTCTCCAACTATAGTAGTTCTCGCTTAGTTGGGATGAATATTTTATTTAATTTCTTCCCAGTATGAATAGAATTTTCCCATTGACCATGGAGGTCTTTGCGTGAGTACCCTTCTCTAGTTTCTCGCGTTGATTCCATGCTTTTCCAGCACTCTCAATCTTTCATTCTTCATCAGGGTTTTCTGACAACTCGAGGACTAGACTCTGGTACAATTATTAAATCGACTAAATAATACAGGGGGGTAAATTGTATTGAGAATCTTAAGCTACTTTTTGCGAAATTAAAAGAAAACTTGAGACAAATGATTATTCCAAACACATAAACTCTCAAGACAAACGACTAAGAGGAAAAACGTGCCTGAATATAACACATGGACTTCTTTTTATTATATTGGATAACCACACCTACATAAATCAAAGAACCATCGTTAAAGTTCAATGCGAGCTATATAACCCTCGTAACTAATCCCTTCTATATATTATTGGTCACCCTCTGACAGCGTTGTAGCGTACCTTCAAAAATACCTATTAGAACTAACCGCAGCTAGTGGAACAGGATCGTATCCACGATGGAAACAACAACACTGATAAATTGAAATTTAAGCATCTAAACTAGCAAAAGGAGCGTTGATTTGATTATAGAACTAATAAAACTAATGGACTACAATTAAAAGATAATTAACTATATGCTAAAAAGAATCTAAGCTTATGGTTTCACTATATAGCATGTAATGACAACGATTTGGCATTAACAATTCATAGCATTGCATATATCAAACAGATAAAGTCTGGCTCGGAGATTCAATTAAACAGGGAACACCCAACCGTTCTTTCGACCTAGGGAAATTCCTCGTTCTATCCATGCTGTGAGATCTTGTATTAACGTTTCAATCGCTAGTCTAGAAACTCATGACAGATCCTAATTACAATTAAGTCGTGACACTACCTAAATTGATTAACATGAAGAACAATCAAATAGGAATTTAATTATAATAGCCCAAGCCATGAATCATCAACCAATAATAATCAAATCATATGCATTAGATCCCAAGTGCCCTAGAAATTAGACACTCACTCATAATACACGAACATGAGATTATAATATGGAGAACAAATTAAACAGCAAGAATAATCAAAAAATAATAAACCCTAAAATTAATTTGAAGTAATATATTAAGATAAGCTAAAACAATTCAAAGCAATAATTAAATATGAATAATTGAAAGCAATAAGAATTCAATTGAAGAAAGATTAATTACCAAAATAAGGTGCAATTGATTGATTGGAAGATTGTATTTTCTATTCAAAGACCAAAATAGGGTTCTTGACGAAAATACGTAAATTGGGGAAAATTCCTTCCTTTTCAATAATTCTGGAATAATAGATTAGATATCAAAGAAAAATATGATTTTCCCTTAAATACTCCATAAAAAAACTAAGATAAAAAGCTTGCTCTTATTACAAATATGTCCATTTACTAAAAACCCTAGCATGAAAGCCAGATATATCAATAAAAACGAGCCCAATCGATCGGATTATATGAAAGCGCGATCGTTCGGCGACAGCGTGGCCGGGGGGGTTGGTGAGGGGGTCGGGCAAGATTCGTGCAGGGCTATCTTGCAAAGGCCATAGCTCGAGTCTGTGGTCCAAAATAAGGCGTGCGACTATCAAATCAATACCTCGAAGTCTGTTTCTCTCAATCAAGTGGAATCGCCCAATCTCGACGTACGAAATTGACTTAAATGATCAGAGAGTGAGCATGTGTAAGTAAAATGGATTGCTCTGAAACGATCGCAAATCTCCACATAGCTCTCCTCTAACTCCTTGCTATCTTCTAAGCTCCGTATGTCGAAAAAGAGTCCAAAATCCATCCAAATCAATAGAAGGAAACTGAAAACCGCTAAACACTGAACAAAACATAATTTAGTAGCAAGACGGCCTAAAAAGCCAAACCATTCAAATATAAGCAAGATAATGAGGGGAAAAGACCATATATCTATACTACTACATCAAACTCCCCCAGCAAATCTCTTGCTTTTCCTCAAGCAAGCTAACAAGACCTCGATCTAAAACACGTCTCACCCCAAAAATACAACACTCAACTCATGCCGCGACCAATTCCCAACCAGAGATTCCAAGTAGCTCAAGCCTATCCAAAAACATAAATTAGCCAAAACAGCAATATGCATCAAGTAATTGAAGGTGAAAGGGAATCAAGGAAGAACTAATCACTTAAGTGACACTGCCTCTCTTTGTGTGGGTGGGTTAAAAGTGAACCCATGCGCTCACACACCCTACATGTGCATAAATTGCACAATGAATCACTTTTTGGTGGACCTAAAATACTAAAGCACCTCCCATCTCACCAACACTCATTGTGAAAGGGGTATCGATAGCACTTCACCCTCAAGTCGACTCGAAAATGCATACAGTAGCTCACAACCTTGGCAAGGTACCTAATTACAAAACACAAATGGAGCACATTTATCGAAGGTGAGGATCTGTAATAGCTTGTAACTGGGCTAATGTTAGTATGGAATTTGGGATAGTGTAGGCTTAAAAGTCACTCAAGGAGATATCATCAATCAACACTGATAGCCCAGTGGATAAGCTAAGACAACTCGAAAGCAAACCAACTCGAAAACCAAAACATCCAACTCCAAGAACCCAACTACATCGCATCATCATCTTAATTTACAACAAGACACATATTGCAGGCATTATGACTATAAAGCATAAAATAAAACTTATTTTTGATTTTGATTTTTTGATTTTTGATTTTTTTTTTTTTTTTTTTTTTTTTTTTTGTTTTTTTTTTTTTTTTGAATACAACTAACTTTTGCCTTGCACTAACAATAAAACGATACAATACTCAACAAGGAACGAATATTGAAATCATTAACCACCGCAACTATTCTGATCAAACACGAGCTGCCAACAAATACACCCAGCAAAACACACATCAACCTGCCAAATGCCCCCCAAGCCAAATTGGTTACCGAACAAAGCCAAAATAGGGTTAAGTAGGTAATTCAAGAAATGAAGAGTTCAGGCTCAAATCAGGGAATCAAGGGATATAATTTTTCTGAAACACTGAAGCACGGCTCCTAAACAATGAAAGCGCTCCTATTCATCTTCAATAGACCGAAATAGCCAACTTGAGACAATACCAAGCCAAGACTAAGAAGATAATGACCAGCACAGGAACTAGCACACAAAAGAAATATGAATTGAATTACATAAGCCAGAGCGCGCGCGAGAGTTAAGTGTCTTGTCGTGTCCAAATACCATCAGCTAGGTTCATATCAGTCAAAGTTCAATCAAGGAATCAGGAAAAGCGAACCACTAAGTGTCACAAGGCGAGTTCTAAGCCATCACAGCATACATTGTTTCACAATGGGGTGCACAGGAGAGGAAGCATTGTTTGTCAAGGAGAATCGAATTATTCTAAGCTAAAACTATGATTAGCAATACATTGTTTTGGTTGCAAGTAAACTCCCACTCTAATGAAGACATAACTTTGCATAGCGTATCTCTTAAGACATTATAAGCTATTAACTAGAAACGGATAGAATTACATACCTCACACCACTACCATCCACCCGTGTGGCTTGTTGTCCCCCAAACAAACTAGCAATGTCCCAATGCTGAAGGAGGAAACGAAACAAGCACATCGACTAAGGGGGAAGAGAAAGGGTGTGCGAACCTTGCGACCGCAACCAGCATAAGACCAGTTATGAAATGTTGAGACTGAGGCCAATTGGATCTTTGATATCCAAGATCGCTATTTATCACCTTTTGTTGGCCTTGATCTCATCAATTGAAATCTGCAATTGTATCAAATGTGTGGTGAGGTGAAGACTGAGCGAGTCCCTTCACAAGGAGAAGAGAAACTCAGTTGGGCTGTCACCGAACCAAGGCAATGACACATGTGATCTTCTTTTGTGGTAGAATGAGTAAGATGAGCCAAGTTTTTCTTATGTCGTCAAGGTCATATGTTTCGGAGGAGCAACTCATCCTCATTCATCACGAATGCCCAAAGAAAGTGCCCATCTCTTCTTTTAAACCAACCAAAAGGAACCTCACTAGCATCATTCCATCAACAAAACCGACAGCGCATGAGTTTCAGAATAGGCCCACATTAAGTCGCAATGGCTAGTGATAAACCCCACCGTGAATCAATCTTACTTTTTGACATCGTAGCGACATGCTATTTGGTTTATCAGAAAGCTGTGTCCATATAGTGTAGGCATGGAAGTTTCAAGCAGAAAGAGAATCATTCTTTGTTCGAACCTTACTACCCTCTGACGACTAAATATAGTGTGTGGATAACACCTTAAGTATGCGTCAAAGCGGGTGACGAGTGGCATAGGTAAGGGAACTCGAAGCTCGAGTCATTGAAAGTAGATTGCAACACTTATAACCCTCCATAGTTTTCAACAGACCATCGTTGAGGGTGTAGTCACTCGTAGGTCCACGCACTTGGTAAACCAACCGGCATCTACTGCTGCCAATAGTCCAGTGTGATATATATAACAATTGAAAGTGGATAGATGATTCACCACTTGATCGCAAGAGAACACGTCACTTTCAAAGAAGCTAAGAACTCCAAAGTGCTCCTTAGAGTTCGGGGTTTTTTGTCATGAAAGAAATTTCCCAATCCAATATTAAAAGAGCCACGAAACATTCGACGCTCCCAATACACAAATGCTCAAGGCGTGCTTCATCACAATTATTTGGTAGCAATAATCCCCGTCGGAAACAACACTCATATTGACGGTCTCCTTTAATTGCTAACACCAGGAAGTCAATTGGTTCAATTATACAAAATGTGCACTTTGTCTGTTTGGCTTTACAGATAATGAACAATTTGATTCGTGCCATTAGAGCGATCGGCTTGCGGCTTTAGAAATAGAACCTTTCCCTCTTTTAAGCTCTTAGAACTAGAAGTAGGTGCGCTTTCTTTTGATCGAACAGTGCGCTGCGTGCCATAGGATGTTGTATAGGAAAAGATGTGGAGTCTCAAATATACACTACTAACTCTCAATGATAATATCGAGCGGAGCGAAAGAACGTCAAGATATACCAACAGCCACACCTAAAGCCTACGCATAAATAAGTCCGATTATAAAGCCAAATAATCAAGCCACAATATCTCCTAATTATCGATTTCGGTAATTGTATTTATAAATCAGCTAGACCAAAAATCGCCAATCCAACACCATATACAATTAGCTGAATCAAATGCACAATAAAAGTCTACAATAACACCTAAAATTCGCCCAAAGATATGCAGAAATCTGCGAAGGAAATCTCCAAAATTCACTCAGTAAGTTCAAGAAAAGCAGCACGAAGCAGACAATCGAAGCTAGGAGCACTAAATTGTCACAACGAGATGCAGCGAATTTCGATCATAATGTCTCCGCCTTGCAATCATGCCAGGAACTCAAAGTGGTCGAATGAGTGAAGCAATTCTTGCTGATCCTGACACGATTTCAGCAAATTCTTCCAAAACCGACTGAAATTTCATACCTCGATTGCGAAAATTTCCGACTGAATAACAGAGGCGAATAGCAGCAAGTCCTGATGCCGATTGGAGAGAGGCAAACGTGCGTATATAAAGCTTGTGGGTAGGCGGCCTTGGAACCGAACATACAAGAATCTTGTCAAGTTAAGTCTTCGAAATCATTCAGCATATTGGAAGTTTGATGCTCTGTTTCCTGCCCTTCGTAACTCTGCTGATTTGGGGTTCGTCGTAATCTGTTTTTCGTTGGTGGTTCTTTCCCCTTTTTGTTTTCTTTTTGGGCTGCACTTGAACTAACCGCGATGGGTCACCTTGCTGATTGCTGATTGTGAACTGGGATCGGCAAGCAGTGTCACTGTCTTTGGCCCTTTAATGCATCGAAAATGTCTGCCTGGCGGGTTAGGGCGTGGCTTGCGTATAATGCTGCGATCAAGTCGCAATATGTCTGTGTTGTGCGCTGTCAATGCCACATAAGACTCTTCCAAATGAACTTCCACCGTACAAAGGGAAGTTCTAATACTAAAAAAAAAAAGTCAGTAAATACTAACATGTTTAAACACCTTAACATAAATGTCTAACAAAACACCAGACTACATAATATTACTAAACTATACTAAGAATACTACTACTGATAGTAAAATAATAAAAAGCACTAAAAGACTACTATGAATGTTAAGAATACTAAGAAGCATAAAGACTACTACAATATATAATACTAAATGTACTGACTAAGCTATATACTAAAGACTACTACACTAAATATAACTTAAAACTGAACTAACAAAACTAATAAAAAAAAAAATAAAAAATAAAATAAAAAATAAAAAATAAAAAGAAAAATAAAAAAATAAAAAAAAAAAAAATTAGTTTTTATCTAAGAGCAAGCTAAAAACATGTCATGATATCCTAATAAGCATAAACTACGGGTTGCCCGTCCCCAAAGCGCTGTTTTAACGTCCGAGCCTGAAAGAATTACCTGTAACGCCTCAGGATGATGTATCTGAGGTAAAAGTACCTCGCAGACGCACCAAGCACCTCATGAACAACTTTCAGTCGTGACCATGTAACTTGAACTTGTCAACCTTTTTTCGTGTCATAATCTTCTATCGAACCAAAGTTTACTAACTCAAGGTGACAGTATAGGGGACCGTCCATCTTCGACTCAAACTTTCCCAGGAAAGAGTTTCATCTTGAATTGACGAATAAGACCTGTCCCCTACCTCAAACCTACGTCTAAGATTTTCTTGTCATCATACGCTTAGTTGTCTCCCTATAGGAGCTTTAGAGCTCCAATAAGCTTCAAACGAACTCTCATCAAAGCTCATTCATGTCAGCAAGCGCTTCTCACCAGCCAATTTTGCATCCATATTGACGCTCTTGATTGCCAAAAAGCTATACCTAGCTCGATGGCCCTGCAAATGAATGCCTTTCCGATAGACTAAGCGGTATGGGACGACCTATAGGTGCTTAAACGCAGTCCGTACGCCCAGCAGGGCATGCATCAAGTTTCGTACTCCAATGCCTTCCTAGACTCGCCACAGCTGTCTCAAGAATGTGACTTTGATTTCTCCTGTTTGAAACTTCAACTGCCCACTAGTTTGTTGAGGGATGGTAGCAAGTCCAGTACGATTTGTACTTCCAATCCGCAAGCAATGTATCAAGCGCCTCTCATGGAAAATGAGAACCCCATCACTAAGACAAGCTCTAGGAACTCCACAAGGCAGCGTAAAGATATCTTTTAAATCACTTCAAGACCACCTAGCATCATTGAGTAGGAGAAGCGATTTGCTCAACCACTTAGACACTAATCACAGCCACAAAATGAAACGATTCCCATAAGATGAAAGAAATGGTCCATATAATCAATGCCCCATACATCAAAGTTTCCACTTTCCAATACCCAATTCTGAGCGATCTCATTGGCGCATAGAAATGTTGCCCGCGTCCGCTGACAAGCATATACAAGAGAGTACAAATGATCTGCATCTTTGGAAGAGAGTAGGCCCAATAAAAACCCGTGAAAAAAAAAAAAAAGAGAAATGCAAGACCTCTGAACACCTTGAGTGCCAGCAGGACCACCTATAAGTTAATTGATGTACAGCGATCAAAATGCACCAGCATCTCATAGTCAAGAAACACAATCTTCTCTGTACAAAACCATCACACATTGCTTTGAACAAATAAGGATCATCCCAGAAATACGCTTGACATCATGTCAGAACTTCTCTCTGTGTAGACAAATCATCAGGCAATACATGCCCCACCAAATGAATTGGCAATATCTGCGACCATTGAGTTATAGCAGCGACGAACAAGATGACGTGTCTGAAGGAGTTCATCAGGAGAAGACGACCTTATTCAATTCAAACCGTATCCAAGAAAGGTGATCGGCCAACATGATGTTCTGCTCCCTTCTTATCACGCATTTCTAAGATCGAACTCCTGAAGCAAGAGAAATCCCAGCGGAAATGTACCTAGCTTCGGCTTCGATGCTTGGAGAGGCAGAATACTTCAGGGCTGCGTGTCAAGTATAACAATGGACTTTCGTAGCCTACTATGGTTAGGTCCGAAACTTATGCAAGAGCATAAACGATCACAAGTATATCCTTCCAAGTTGTTGGCATAGGAACTTGAGCTTCCATCAAGGGTCTTGCTAGCATAAATAGATAGATCGAAGACTTCCCTTGCGCTGCTCTAGAACATCACCAAGTGGCATAATCATCTCGCAAGTCGCACATAATCCTAAGGGAACTACCAAGTCAGGAGGTTGCACAAAGGAGTCTGAAACAAAGCTGCTTTATCCTGGGCACAAAGACTCAAGAATCATCTCATCAGTAAAACAATGGGGCATGACTCAAAAGCAACTGTGTATAGTGGCTTTGCAATCTTGAGAAATTGCCTTGAGAAAGCGGTCGATAAAATCCCGCATCACCAAGTGAAACTCCGCACCCCTTGTACATTAAACAGAGGGGAAGTTTCTCTACCACGGGCAACCTGTGTGCTTTTATCCACTTGTATGGCCCTAGAAGAGGTGATAGAGACCAAGAACAACACCTTCAGTAACATAAAAGGCACTTTTCCCAAGTTTAAGCACCAAACTTCCTCTTCACATCTTTTTAGAACTCTAGACAGATTATCAGCATGCATCATAATCAGAACCATACACACTAATATCATCCATAAGACTTCGCATGATAGACTCTACCAAGAAGATGCCTCAATGACATCTTGAAACGTTGCTGGAGGCGTTACATAAATCCAAATGGCTTCTTACAGATAAGTCAAAGTACATATGGACATGTAAAGGTAATCTTTGTCGACTGACGTCAGGTTGTGAAATCGGAGATTTGCATTACATCCGAATACCCATCCAAATAGCAAAATAACTTATGGGCATGCCATAACGCTCTAATGCATCTGATCAAATTAAATGAGAAGGTGAAGTGATTCCTTTTTAAGTGGCCAAATTAAGGCGCCTAAATCTATAACACCATGCGCCTATCTTGACACGATTCGTATGGGAATGTCATACTCATTTATTTTGTCATTTTTCAACAACAGTAGTCCGCCTCTAGGCCAGACTTGACGGACTCTCTCCACTTAGAATTCAGATAATGGGTTAAATATACTGCATCAGCAATTTCATTACTCTTCTCACCGACCTCTTGCATATTCGTCAATCTTCCGCTGGCCTGAATGCAAGCGGGGCGCTTCTCCAAATGAATCCTGTGGCATACAAAACTGGACAATACCTCTTAGATCATGTCAATGGCTGATCCGAAAGCTTTTGATGGATACAGCACGTCTAACAGTTTAAGCTGCTTGCATCTATCAAGTGCAGCATTGACATCACAGGTACACTGCCTTATCATTCTAAAAACATACTTAATAGAGTAGAGGGGAAGGGTTTTCAGTTCAGGCTTTGTTACCTGACGCTATGACCACGGGCAGTGGCATTGGAGTTGAGCTCCTTCGGCTCTCTTCCTTGCCATCTAGTGTGCGCACTAAGCATCAACTACTGTCTCCTTCACCTGCAAGAACTCAACACAACAAAAAGTCCTCCAGAAGATCCCTATAGAGATGAGATCGAGGAACGTTATTCCTGAACAACCCAAATCACTATTAATTCGATTACTGCAACAGAAAGCTCTGAACATGGGACTCTTAAGTGGCCTAATAGATTAAAACCACTTTACATCCCCAACAGTCAAGTAAGGTCTCCATCTGTCACATCTATGATTGCCCCCTGCCGTAGAGGAAGGGGTAGAGCCTACAGATGTATCGGTAAATATGAGCATCCCATCCATGTCAAGCACAACAAGTCCTACAGTGAATGTAAAACTTACCCAACGAACAGGAAACATCCTCAAAATACCCTGGGATATTTCACAGAACGGTCAGTCATCTGAGGTTATAACTAGTGCATTTAAGAGTCCCCATATTAAGTTTATTCAGGATTGACAAAGTGCATACACTAACACTAGCACCAAACACATAAATCGGCCTTGTCAATATGTCAAGAGCCTATATCACAAAGAATAGAAAAGCTTTCAGGATCTTCAGGCTTTGGTGGAGACTGTTCTGAATATACACTACACTTCTAAAATCAACAGTCTCTCACCGCATTTAAATTGCCTCTTTTAGTCAATCATGTCCCTTCAAAAGATTTAGCATAAAGAGGGGAACTTGAGTTACTAACTCATGAAAGAAACAGTTACCTCAGATTTCTTACACACACTCAATGGACTTTGCTTGACTGCTGGTCCTGCTCTTTTTGGCTACTCAGCTGGGATTAAGGGCAGCTGGAATAGCGGCACCACAAATAGGAAGGTGTTTGTTTACTACCGCTCCTCGCTATCAGTTGTTGCAGTGTCAGGCTTCCCTGCCTTTCTGGATTTCATTCCTCTCAACATCGACAACACTCAACTGAGAGGCACCATCAGGTATCAGCAACGAGCAGGATGGACCTACAGCTAGCTCCATGCGAAAGCGGTGATCGCAATTGACACTATCCTTGTGTTCGTTGGAAGGAAGCACCCTGCGCGTGCGGATTTAGGTTGCCAATGCGCAAACCTGTGTGTCAACTGCTCACATGCACTCAAGGGTCTGGACATCCTTTGACTAGACCAATCATCGAGCAACATCCGTCATTCATCATGAACCGTGCTGTGCTGTACATCATGTTTCTTATTTCAGCGAAGCCTAAGATCGACTGGGGGCCTGCGTGCGCTGCAGCTGCTTGCTGGCGATTATACTGTGATTGTACTGTGCCTTTCTATGTGGGGGCTATTCGAGGTGGATACTGCTGTTGTTGCTTGCGGCGCTGTTGCTCTGTGAAACTTGTGAGGATCTTAGAGACATGTTCTCTTGTAAACGAGAATAAGGGATAATTTCTCATGGCTTTCATTGGTATGTTTTGAATATGAATTATGAGGACATCTAAAACGCACAACTTGGCCATAGGATTTACATCCAACCAGTCTGATGTACCGTTTTCACCGATCCAGTTATCACATGGATACATTTCATCGGCCTGACGATGCGTCAACTGAAGCTGAACGACTCATGTTATTGCATCCCACTTCTATTGATGGGAAATTAGCGGCAATAAAGTGATCGCACGAGGCCCATGCTTGCCCTCTGTCTTTACCACACTCGATGTACTGTGCCATATTGAGCATTGGATTGTGCAGGCTCCTGATCAATTTTTAACATTCCAGCATTGACTGTCGGACTCATGAACTTCCCATATCCTGCAAGGGATCGAGAAAATCGAGATTCACTTTCAAACATTAAAAAGCTGAAACCATAAGCCAGTTCTTCTAGACCATAGAATAGGCACATTCGAGTGTTAGCTCCTTGTAGCTCCATGCCTCAAAAGAGTCTCTCAACACTTGCGTAAATCAGTGATCTTGCTACGCATTGTGAGCATGTCACGTGTCTCTGAGGATAATACTCTTGTAGATAAGCAAGAGAAAGAGGCATCCCACGAATCAAATGCGTTGCGAATCTAATGACTGTTTAACCGATAATCGAGCCTGTCCGCTAATGAGAAAGTGGATAGCATAATAAGACTGATCAGGCTCAACACCAGATGCTATTCAGTGACCACAATATTGGAGGAAAAGAGATGAGGCGCAAGTTGGGAATCTTCAGTCGATTCCCCCAAACTGATGCGCTCGATCATGTTCAAAGGTCAGGCGGCAGTCTTAATCTCGTAAGTTGGTCTGCGCTAGAGTATGGCAATGCTTTAGGCCCGTCGAATCTCATTCCGACTAGCTGAAGTAAGCCATGAGAGAGCGTTCTGGTTGTGTCCCGCCATCTCTTCTAAGTCAGGATCAGAAGGGCTACTCTCCGTTACACTGAATTCGTCTCCCTCCTCTAAATCATCTCGTGATAAGGTTCGAAAACTGACGAGAAGAAGAATCTGAAAAATAACCGCGCACGAATTCTCCGTCTATGGTAATTCGCTCCCACTCGTGATCGTATGGAATCAAATCCCCAATCGGAAGACCTGCGCATAAACAGTAACAAACTACAACGATCGTAATACTGCGCTGAAGAACAATAAAATGTTCTTCAAGAGCAATCACAAAAAGAATAGGTCTAGATTCCAAAACAATAATAATAATTTAAGCCGTTTCCCCGCAACGGGCCCAAATTTGACAGATGTCGCGTACCTATAAAAAAGCCTATAGAACTAAACCTCATCTAGTGTACAGGATGTATCCACAGAATACAACAACAACTGATAATTGAATTAAGCATCAAAACTAGCAAAAGAGCGTGAATTGTGATTAAGACTAATTAAAACTAATACTACAATTAAAAAGAATAACTAACTAAAAGAATTAGGAGCTATGGTTCACTATAGCAGTAACTTGACAAGCTTGATTTGATTAACAATTCAGAGTCAGCAGATAACAAACAGTATTAAAGTTCTCTCGAATCAATTAAATCCATAGAACTATCCTATACGTATCTTTCGACCTAGAAGTCTCGTTCTAGCCTATGCTGTAATCTTGGTAATAAGTTTCAATCGCTAGATCTAGAAACTCAAGACTATCAATTACGCCAATTAATTCTGCACTACTATTAATAAAGAAGTAGACAATAAAATAAATTTAATTAAAGAGCAACCATGAATGCATTCAAACCAATTAATAATCAATCAATATGCTATAGATCCCCAATCGCGGCCTAACTGAAATTAACTATCCACGTCAAATACACTAATACATGATGATTATATATGGAGATATCATAATTAAGCAATGAAATAGATCAATAATAATAAACCTAAATAAATTTAAGTAATAATTAATAAGCTAACAAATTCACAATCCAATAATTAAAAGTATGAATAATTGAAATCAATAAGAATTATATTAAAGAAAGAATAAATTACCAAATAATGGTCAATTGGATGACTGAATGGATTGATTTCCTATTTCAAAACACATAAACTAGGTTCTTGACAAAATTAACTAAAAAAAAAAATAAAAAATTTAAAAAAAAAAAATTTGGGGAAATGCTCTCCTTTCAATATAATTCTGAAAAGATAAAAATATTCTAACCAAAATATGATTTTCGCTTAAATTCCCTAAAAAACTGAGAAGAAAAGCTTCTCTTAATACAAATAGTGCCATACTAAAAACCAGCAAGGAACCAGATAATCAATAATAAACACCCCAACCGATCGGATTATGAAACGATCGGTTCCGACAGTTCTCCAGATCGCAGGCTATTCGTTGGCAAAGGTCCAATATCGAGCTCTGGTGGCCAAAAAGTGCGTGCGACCTACAAAATCAAAGCTCTCGAATTCTAGTTTCCCAATGCAGTTGGAATCGCCAATCCGACTTAAGCAAACTTGACTTATGATCAAAAGTGAGATGTGTCAGAAATCGATGCTCTGAAACGATCAATCTCCACATAGCGCTCTCAAATCTCTTGCCTACTTTCTCCTAAAGCTCCGTATCTCGAAAATGATCCAAAATGTCCACTCAAGATCAATGAAAGAAACCTGAATACTTCACTTAACACTGAACAAACAAATTTATAGAAAGACGGTCTTAAAAAGAGCCAAAACTCATGTCATATAGCAAAGAATGAGGGGATAATAAAACGATATTAGTATACACTACAGTACCCCTATTATCTTCTTTCTGTATTTCTTGATTTAAATCCCTCGCTATGAAACATTCAAATCGCCCTTCGCTTCAATCGAACATGATTAATAGTCACTGTACAACCAATAAAAAGAATGCTTGACACTATATGAGTAAAGGCTCTGATTAAATCTTGCTCAAGGTTATGATTATTACTCAACTGAGAGTATTTATAGAGTAATCATGTATCCATAGAAAACAAGCAGTAATTCCACTTCCACATTACTCCCTATTTTGTAGGAGTAGTGCTTTAATGGAACTTGACCACCAGGCCCTCAAAACACACGATCACCACTACTCGTGCATAGCCGTTTAACAACTTCCTTAAACTTCTCAATTAGTTTGCTTGATTATCACGTTTTAATCACATGTTCACCCTTAAAGGAGCTAAACAGATTTTCCACAATTTAAGGGAGATTTATTTGTTATCAAATCGTAAACCTTTTTTCACTTAAAATATTTTCAAAGATAGACATTTAATTCCAAAGATATATAAGATATGGTTTTTAAGAAATAAACTAACAGAAAATTATTTTTAACATTTTATAAAAAGATTTTATTTTATTTCATAAAATATACAATTTACCTAGGTTTTATTTTAAAACATCTTTTTATAAAACACTGAATTAATATTTATTAATAGATTAAATCACAAACTTTATCTTATATTCCTTTTATCCTATGAGCCAATATTTCACACCTTAATGCCAAACAATACAATAAATCTAAAATATAAAATCCTAGACCTACTATACCAAAGATCTTCCTCTTGAAGCATGTTTAATCCTCGAGTAATGGTTTAGGCAACGGCCAAGGAACTCGAGCTTCCTTTTATGTTTGAGCTTCTTCCTTGAGCTCCTTTAATACATTCAACAGCCACGGGAACTTCTTCCTTCTCCTAAGGATATCCTCATTCCTTTAAGACACCTTAAATTATTAAAGCCTGAAATCACAACACTAAACACACACATTAGATAAACACACATGAGTTTGCTTTGTTGATTTGTTGTGTCATTCATCAAAACATAGGGTTCAACAACGTTTTTATGTGAGTAGTGGGCATGACACCGTACCCTAAAGCCTCTCCAAAACTCTCCCCACCAAATAAAATGAATAAAGAGTAGATGTACTTGTACATAGGGGTGTTAATGAGCTGAGCCTGCTTGAGCTCGGCTCAAAGATAGCTCGAGYCGAGCCTCATCTATGCTCGGCTCAAAAGCTCGCGAAAAGGCTCGAAATATTATTTTATCTTTTTATTTAACTTAATAATTATAAAATTAGTAGTATATTATTGATAAGTTTAACAAAAAATAGAAAATTCATAGCTATTAACTTATATATTCTTAGAAATCATCATATTACTATAGCTTTCAAACTCCAATATAGCTTTAATATATTTTGTACTTAACTTTTCAGGCTCGAAAAAGCTCGAGGCTCGGCTCGAGAATATTCGTCACGAGCCTAACTCAAAATACCCAAAGCTCGGCTCGTTAACACCCCTACTTGTACGTGTGATGATGCCTTCTGATCAATTTAGACATGCTTAGCTCTTGACTCCAACTACCTCCGAGATTCTAATAACAGCTAAATTGTGGTATAGCAATGCTGGGAAGTAGTTCTTCGCAGGTTCCCGTTCTCACTTAGCTCTGAACCAAAAATAGGTCCAAGTATAAACACAGCATTCTCTTTAGTTCGTTACATTTGCATATTTGCTTGTTTAATTTTTCTTAAATGAACATCTGAACTTGTGTATTCTCTCTATTTAATGACACTAACTTGTTTCATTGTTCTGTTTATGCTCGGATATTAGAGTGACCCTCCGGAATTTTACTCAGAATATGGCTGCTGAAATATTTCTACAATTCAGAGTAACTTCCAAGTTCTCAATCTCCTTGGCCATAGGTTATTGTAGAAATGCAAATGCACATACCRAACAATCAGAATTTCAAAAGAGAATAAATCAAGTTTCCATAYCCAAGAGCCCACGAARTACTAAAAACGGTAATAGTTATTATAAGAGTAATAGCAATTCACGAATTAAAATCATTCACGTAATCATCAGCTTGAACAATATCCATCATTGAAGGTGGTATACTATTATAGAAGCTATTACATCAAAACAGGGAAGCCACGAGGGTTTAACCTTAAGCAAAATTGGTTTAATTACAATTAATTCCCTGTGGCCTTGCAGGCGAAAACCTCAAGATGTCATCCTGCAATCCCCAGTCATCAATCAGGTTGTCTGTCTTTACCAATTAAGAAGAAACAGACCAGGAGTTCGCATGTAGGACACAATTTTGAATGTACCCGAAATTCTACCTGAGGCAAAAATAACATGTAAATATAGTGGATGACAAATGGACAAACATCCTACCTAATAATCAAAGTTCACAATAAGAGATGAAGTAAAAGATAGTTTTATTAGTTGAAGGTTTGGCATGCGCCACCACCGTCCACCACCACCTTCCCCTATTGGGTTTCCAATATTATAGCTTTTGAGTTTGAGGCAAATGTTTATAAATGTACCTTTTCTTAAACAAACACTAGGTGTGAATTCTAGCCAATCTAGATCTATATCTCATACACTTATATCTTAACACCCCATATAAGTTTTGCATTGCTCGGCCACTTGGTAGGTTGTGTGCAGCAGAATGATTGCAGGTAGTAATAGTGGAACATCAACAGTGAC
>SNQN01009762.1:13532-24190 GCA_008642245.1 Bassia scoparia
CAACTGGTTCCTCATACTAAGTCCGAAAAGAAAGAAAAATTGGTAATAGATCAAAATACTCAATTCACCCCCCCTCTTGAGTATTATAAAACCTTCACCTTCGGTTAGCATAAACCTCTGGAAATCTCCCTTCGGTAAGCATAAACCTAAGGGCGCCAATGATGTTTGTGAATATCCTTCGATAAGCATAAACCTACGGATGTCTCCCTTCGGCAAGCATAAGACCAGGGGCGCCAATGATGTTTGTGAAGATCCTTCGGTTAGCAGAAACCTCCGATGTCTCCCTTCGGCTAGTAGAAGCCTAGGGGTGTCAATGATATTTGTAGATCTCCTTTGGTAAGCATATCTACAATTAGTATTAGAGCCAAGGCTTCTTGCAAGAGTAACATATAGAGAAGTCAAGTATGAGTACTCAAGAGTTAAGTGCCATTGGTTATGATAGCAAGACACCAAAGTTCAACGTAGGTAACTATGCATGGTGGAAGAACAGGATCAAGAATGTGATCATGGGGATTGACTATGAGTGTTGGCTTGTAGTAAAAAATGGTCCAAACACAATCATGAAGACTGATTCTGAAGGAAACAAGACTCCAAAGAATGACAGTGAATTGGTGACTGCTGATTACAAGTTGCTTGAGAAGAATGCAAAAGCAATATCCATATTACAACAAGCCATAGGTGAGACAAAGTACAACCGAATCTCTGGATGCAGTTGTGAAAAAGACATTTACGATACTCTTGAACTTGCTTATGAGGGAACCAGCGAGGTAAAAAGATCCAAAATTGATTTAATATGAATTGATTGCAATGAACAAGGGTGAAAAGATCAATGATTGTTTTTGTAGATTCATGACAATAATCAATGATCTTAGATCTCTTGGCAAAAGTTTTTCTAATGAGGATCTTGTGAGAAAAGTATTGCGCAGTTTAATAGATGCATGGACAATCAAAATTACTGCTATCTATGAAGCCAAGTACTTGTCTACTTTGTCTCTGGAACAGCTGATTAGTTCCCTCATGACTCATGAATTATTGAGTGACTCAAAGTCTRAGAAGGAACCAGCCAGAGGCATAGCCCTTAAGGGAACAGTAGAARAGGATGAAGATGAGATTGACATGATTGCTAAAAGGTTTAAGAGAACACTCCGAGATCAGAGGAAGAACTTCAAAGGTAAGAATTTCAAAAAGACTAACTCATCTTCTGTAGGGTGCTTCAAGTGTAGAGAGAAGGGACATCTAATCAGAGACTATCCTAAGTGGAAGGACAAACAGTCCAAGTCTGGAGAAAAGCGAGCTTTTATAAATGCTATGATAGCATCAATGTGGGGTGATTCTGACTCAGGATCTGATGAGGATGAAGAATTACCTAAACCTAGTGTTTGCATGACTGCCTTTGCAAGCATTAGGGAAACAACACTGATCCCGAAACCAGAGGGGAAACCAGCGCATTCGAAAAATGTTTCATGGCCAAGAAGGATGTGCTGCATGAACACAAGGTAAACTTAGAACAAGTTAGGCAGGATATGTATGAGTATGATAGAGATAATATGCTTGCTTGTATAGACTCTTTATTAGATGAATGCTATAAATTGGGTGAAACTTACATAACTGGCAAAAGAGAACTCAAAGAAAAACATACTGAATGTGAAGTTGCTATTGCCAGTTGTGATTACCTTGAAGAAGTTTGCCATGAGTTAAAAGATCAAGTGGCAGAGCTTGAGGTTGAATTGGATAAGTGCAAGGTGGAACTTGATGGTGAAGAAGATCTAACCTCCTGGCTCCCCAGAGACTTATCAACCTCAAGTGAGTCTCTTGTTTTTTCAGCAGCTAGAGGAAAAGCAACCTTTTGTAGCAGGACTTCTTTGTTGAAAGCTTTTGAAATAATGGCTAGCAACCTAGAAGATCTGTACAAAGAGAATGCTTTACTCAAAGCTGCTCATTATATTGTTCCCTCAGCAGGTACCAACGAAGAAATCAGTGAGTTGATAGATGAATATGATGGAAAGATATGTGACCTACATGCTGAGATCTATCAATTGAAAAAGGGTAAGCAGCCAGTGATTACTGACATGTCTATGGATAGTATGATCTTGAATCTCAACTTGCAACTTGAATCTTTAAAAAGTGATGTTGTTATTTTAAAAGAAAACAATGAGTTGTTAATTGAGAATCTTGAAGCAAGAGAGAAGGAACTACATGAGAGTCATAGACATGTGAGTAAACTACTAACTACACAGGAAACTTTAAGTATGTTGACAACAAAACGAGGTAACCAAGGGAAAGTTGGTCTTGGTTATAATAGACGAGGAACCAGGACTAACTGGTCTCCCAAGGAAACCACATGGATCAGAGAATTTCAAAGGGGTAAGTATGTTACGTCTAAGGACATGCATGTTTGTTATCATTGCTGTATGAATGGACACAAGATTCATGAATGTCCAGCTAGAAGACATAGTGTGAATAAGAACAATAAACATGTGAAGTTGGTCTGGAAAAGAAAAGACCAACCAGATGCAAATGTTGTGGAAAAGGGACCCAAGAGAGTTTGGGTTCCTAAAACTAATGTTTGATTTGTTCTTACAGGCTAAAGTGAAGAGAAGTACCTATTGGTATTTGGACAGTGGATGCTCAAGACATATGTCCGGAGATAAAGAGCAATTTCTCTCACTAGTAGCCTTTGATGGAGGAAGTGTCACCTTTGGAGATAACAGCAAGGGAACCATCACTGGTTTAGGTAAGGTAGGTAAGACACTTTCGAATGCAATTGATGATGTATATTATGTTGAAGGCTTGCAACATAATCTTTTGAGCATTTCACAACTGTGTGACTGTAGACACCTGAAAATGTGTCTCCCCAAATGAGTAATCCGTGATGAAACATACCGCGTCTCGCGTTTGTTTCGAATCAGAAAAGATGCTTTGAATTCACAAAAGTTGGAAATACGTGAGGTCGTACTCGGAACTATTGAGCAAAGGTCAAAGGCAAGGCAAAAATATTTTCTTTCAGTTTTCTCAAAGGTTTTCAAAGGTTTTCAAAGGTTTTCAAACGAGTTACACTGGCGATTCTCATGCTTTTTGATTTTCATCATGTCCGTCACATTTTTCTGAATCCGCCAATATTTTTAAATTATTTTTCTGATTTTTCTATGATTTTCTATGAATTTTGCAATGTTTAAATACGCAGAATACGCAGAAAATACATGAATAATTAGAAAAATACTCCGGAAATACGTGGAACCTTCTAGAACATTCTAGAACTCCTTGCTTGGAGAGCAAGGGTGTCTAGGTGCGTCGAATCAAGGGAAATCACGAATAAAATCGGAGGAAATCAAAATATTTCGAGGTTTTTGGAAAATATATACAAAATCATTGAGCGTATATACGCAGCTGATGAGCGTATATACGCTCATTCATTGCCATACGAAGCTGCAAAACCTTATGGAAAGTGAAGGAGCGTATATACGCTGAGGTTGAGCGTATATACGCTCCCCACCTGCGTATATACGCTCATCTTCAGCGTATATACGCAGGGTTTCCTTGCCTCGTTTTTGCCTCGTGCCTATAAATACTTGCTTGCCTTGCTCAGTCCGAAAAACACGCACAATTCCCAACACACACGCACAATTCCCGACACCTTCACTTCATACACTTCATACACCTTCACAACGCACATTTCCCGAGGCATACTCTCTCTTTCTCTCTCTAAAACACTTTAAACACATTACACATTCGTTTTTAGTTCAAAGCATCGATTCTCTTTCGAATCAACAAGCGATAACAAAGGTTGAATTCTGAGATTACTCACCAATAATTCTCTCTCACTTTCTTTTAATTTGACTAACCATTGTTATGAGTTTTTAATATAATTAAAACAATGTAGAAACTCACTTTTAAATTGTTTCATGTAAATATGTAGGGTTTTCACAATGTTTGCAAGGTTTTCATTGGTTTTTGGTTTTCATTCTTTTCATTTCATTTCATTATTATTATCCATTGTCAATACTAACGATTCCTTATTCTTGTATAGCAATTCAAGGCGAAAGATTCATGGCGCTTGTGTTTTATCATGAACTAACGATTGTTTTCTTTGTCTTTGTATAGCGATTCAAGGCGAAGGACTCGCTTCGTTTCATTTTTACAAACTAACCCTTGTTTTATTTGCAGATTTAGGGTAAGACGAATTTGCATATACTTTGAAGTTCATATACTTCATATTACTTCATTTTGTCATTGTTGTATAACTTTGTATATATTTTGCTAAACAAAGACCGGAATTATGTGAATCACTTTAAATCAGATTAACTATGGACAACCTGTTTTTAGGCACCGTTTTAACATGATTAATACAAAGTGGTCACAATTTCTAGGTTAGGTAGTCTCTTGTGCATAATAGTAACACACTTTCATAGTAATTTTAGGGTTAGTACGCTTCTAAGGTGCTAAAAAATGTAAGTTGTGTGCATCCAATAATCGTGTTTAATGGAATTACAATGAGACCGAGTAGAGGCCGCTACATGCGGGCGAATTGGGTTAGAGATCTGATTCGTACCATGTCCCCGAACCCACGACTGGTTACTTGATTGGACGTGGGGCCATGTTTTGGCACCAACGTTTCGGGCGTCCGTGAATAACCTTTCTAGGCACGGTGGCGACTCCCCTCACTCGACAACACTACCCCAACGCACTCACGTGCGGGATTCCGTGGCTCAAGCCCACGCAAAAGCACCTCGATGTAGTACCAAGCCGCGCGCCCGCTATACGCTGAGGGCGCGGCCCACGTCCTACAATTTGGCGACTTCACTGGGGATAATCACCGTTAGGTGAAGTGGACAGACTTGAAAAGTCTCGTAATTCCATCATCACGTTTATTGGATTTTGCATTTTGCATGTGACCTTTCGAATAAGGTCGCGCCTTAGGCTCCTTGGTCTCGCTATGGGCATGTTCTATGCTTGAGACTACCATAAGGGGGGATACTACCTTGGCTGCATGTGGTTAATTGATCGCATGGCTAAGGCAAGTCCTATCCCGCCCATGCCGTGTGTGCACGTGTTACTGATGCGTGTGCATAAGGGGTATCTTGGCCATACATCGCTAATTGCAAGTGGTGAAAACTGGACCAAGCTCTGCCCTTAGGCGTGGTACACTCTCTGACTTAACCTAGACCGACCATAGTTGACTTGTCATCACGTGTCTTGTATATATGTGCATGTATGGGTCCTAGCCATTGTACAGTTCTAGACCTTAACACAACACTTTCACATAGTCCATGGTCATCTTTTAGTTCGCATCATGCATTTCATAGCCTATAGTGACTTTAGTTGGCCTCTACCTTAGTCTGTCCTTCAAACTTTCGACCTTAGTCCACGCAGACTTTGACCATAGGTCTTGACCCTTGACCATTAGAGTCCACATCGACTCTGACCTTAGGTCTTGACCCTTGACTACTAGGGTAGGCACCGACTTTGACCTTAGGCGTTGACCTTAGACTCACCTTAGGATTGACCTTGCATTCAGCCAACACAGGCTCGACATCTAGGACATGTGCATATCATACATTCTCACGTCATTTGGTGCCCTTTCAAAAAAAAAAAAAATTCAAAAAAAAAATTCAAAAAAAAAAATTCAAAAAAAAAACGAAAGGGCACCTTGCATTCATACATTCATTCTAGGAAAGATGACCATGGAATTAGGACATGCATTTGCATCTGCATTCATTCAATAATGACCAAGGAAGTTCACTAAGGGTTTATTTCTTTTTGAAACAGGGGTGAAGTCGTCTCCAAGCCCTTGCTCGACCCAAAGAGTTTGAGCCCTCAGCCCAATCCAAACCTAGCCTTCCTCCAACCTTCATCATTCATCAGCCCTAACACCACACCCTCAGCCCAATCCAAACCTACCCATCAGCCTTAGCACCACAAAATGGCCTCCCAACAAGAAAAGCTCCAAAAGCTTGCCGAGCAAGTTCAACAGCTTGAAGCTAAGATCAAGGAGTTGACCTCGAGCACTTCCTTGGACAAGCTGTTTGAAAAGGCAATCAAAAAAGCCACCGACCCCACCTTCTACCAAGACCAACCTCCTCTTGACCCCAACCTTGCAACCAAACTGCCAAAGGATTTCTCAGCCGAAGACATACCCAAGTTCAAGCCGACTGATGACCCTCGATTCCATATAAAGGGATTTAAGACCACCATGGCACTTAAAGGGATTGACCCTGCCTTGTTTCCAACGGTCTTTCCCCTTTCCTTGGAACCGATATGTCAGAAGTGGTTCTTTTCACTTCCTGAGAAAGAAATATCTACTTGGGAAGACATCATCCACGCATTCATGGCAAGATACAAGGGTAACATTCAGACCCAAACATCCTTCCGAGAGCTTGAAATCCTTAACCAGGGAGAGAACGAGGGGTTCACTACCTATCTGACTAGATGGAGAGGAGTTGCTGCCACCCTAGTCTCCGCTCCTACTGAAGAAGAGATGGTCAAGACCTTCATTTCTAACCTCCAGCCAGAATACAAAGATCATCTCAAGTATCGAGGCCTTACCACATTCGCAAAGGTCTACGACATTGGAGTGGACATAGAGAATGATCTTCTTCAATCCACATGAGTGAGTCAGAGTCTTAGCTGTAGGATCGAGTCGGAGAGTCCTTTTCCCTAGACTATGTATCTTTTCTTTTTCCATTTCGGGTCTATGTCATTAGGTCTAAGATTAAGTTCTGCAATTAGCCTCAATGTAATAAATTCTTTTGTTTTTAATAAAAGTTTCTTTTTTCTTTCTTTAGCCTCCATATAGTTTGTGCTTCTAACTTTAATGGAATCAAATTAATGATCGACCTCACAATTCAATGGACATTGCCAAGAGAGGCCTTCTTTCATAGCTCCACAAAACAACCTCTTCCCTCCATTCCCTTCATCATATCAAAATCCTTGCAACCCCTTGAGCCATAAACACTATCATTCAGCCTATCTTTCTTTCATCACCCACATCTGCCTAACCCTTTGGACCAAACGGTGCGTAGGAAAAAACATGTGCAAAAGAAAAGAAGAAAAGAATAAAATGGGCAAAAAGCAAAAAGCAGAAAAAAAATCAAAGTTCAATGCCAGCCATCACAAATGCAAATCAATTTCAAAATCCAATGCAAAGCCAAAGTTCAAAGCCCAAATCAAATAAAAAGCAAAAGTCTGAAAAGCACACTGCGCACCGTGGGTCACTTCGTGATCATCAAGCCTTTTCAACCCTCAAACCACAGCCTCACATTACAACCACAAAAGCCCTCTCACACGAGGCATTGTCCAAATCATCAACGAGAACTACGACGGTCTGATTCCGTAAGGATACGTAGGAAGCCTCTTCTCGAGGTTCGACCCAATAATTCAATCCAATTCTGAGGTCCATCATATGGTTTGATTCCCTTAAAGTAAGAAGCGCAAATTCCTAGAGTAGAACCCGACATAGACTCGAGTTTGAACCTACATCATCTAGCCAACCACATCAATTCCCCATTCACTTACCCTTAGTCACAAATTTTAGCCTTGTTTTTCTTGAACCTCTAGCCTATTCTTTCATGCACCTTAAGGGTCTCTCCTCAACTCATCTTTAGGCTATCACTCTGCAGCATTCATCATGCATTCTCCTCAAAGCATCGCATTGCAGCATTTCCTCCATGTTCTCTCCTCATGCAGCATTCAGCTCAAGTTACTGATTTGGGCAAATCAAAATCACATCCCTCATTCCTCTCTCCTCATGCAGCATTCAGCTCAAGTTACTGATTTGGGCAAATCAAAATCACATCCCTCACCACCACAAAGAGCTAAGCCAAAACCCATGACTCCACAACATTCACTTGCCTTACATCAACCATTGCCCCAAACTCGATCAAGCTGGGGGCTCACCCACTAAACCAACCATCAACACCACAAAGCCATTCCCACACACCCAAATCCCATGGGTTGGGGGCTCACTTGCAATCACAAGCATCACCTTTGCTCGAATGGGGGCTTGAGACGGCTCCATCCCGCAATCCAAAAGCATTTTAACATTAGTCTATTTCCTTGGTCATTTCATGCATTAGATCTAAGAATAGACTTGCATTACGCATATAGCCATTGCAAACACTTCATAAGCATCATTGCGCATTGAGCATACAAACCTCATCATGCATATGCATCCTGCACAAACACATTACATTGCACATTGCACATTGCACATTGCACGACACATTGCACCACCTCAACACGAGGCTAGGGCCCATCTTACATGCATTTGCCTGCACACGCCTATACGGCATTCATCGCTATACGCGATCGTTGCTACACGCAACTTTTCCCCGAAAAGCCAAGGTCAGCCGTAGGGGAACTTTCCGAAGGAACGAGGCGCTTCCGACGGAACTTGCATTACTCCGTCCCAAATCAAATACTTTGACTGTCGTCTTACGAGACATCGTCTCTTCAGACTCAGTCAAAGTGGGGGCTTCTTCACACAACAGCTCCTTTACACATTTCGGGTTTTGGAACTTTCTCCCGCACCAGAAATTCCATATATGCACACTTCAGGTCTACGATTTCTCCCGCTACAGAAATCCAGCACAAGCATCTTTCGGGTCTACGATTTCTCCCGCTACAGAAATCCAGCACAAGCATCTTTCGGGTCTACGATTTCTCCCGCTACAGAAATCCAGTACAACATCTTTCGGGTCTTATGGTTTCTCCCGCTACAGAAATCTCAAGCAAACACATCTTCGGGTCTTGGAATCTTCTCCCGCTACAGAAGTTCCGTCAGCACATCTTCGGGTCTTGGAATTTTCTCCCGCTATAGAAGTTCCGTCAGCATCTCTCGGGTTTTGGAATCTTCTCCCGCTCAAGAAGTTCCGCGCATTCTTCGGGTTTTGGAATTTTCTCCCGCACCAGAAATTCCACATACACACATCACAACCTCTCCCGAAAAGCCAAGGTCAGCCGTAGGGAGAAAACCACCCGAGGATCCAGGCGCTTCCAAGGGCATAACACCGCATGGGGCGCGGTAACAGGTAAAACTAACATTTGTTTTGCAGGTACCGGCGTAAATGGTAACTCAGGGTCGCAGAACGTCTTGAGTTGCTCTCCGTCCCGAATCGAATACTTTGACTTTAGTCTTACGAGACTATCGTCTCTTCAGACTCAGTCAAAGTGGGGGCTTCTGTAGACACCTGAAAATGTGTCTCCCCAAATGAGTAATCCGTGATGAAACATACCGCGTCTCGCGTTTGTTTCGAATCAGGAAAGATGCTTTGAATTCACAAAAGTTGGAAATACGTGAGGTCGTACTCGGAAATATTGAGCAAAGGTCAAAGGCAAGGCAAAAATATTTTCTTTCGGTTTTCTCAAAGGTTTTCAAAGGTTTTCAAAGGTTTTCAAACGAGTTACACTGGCGATTCTCATGCTTTTTGATTTTCATCATGTCCGTCACATTTTTCTGAATCCGCCAATATTTTTAAATTATTTTTCTGATTTTTCTATGATTTTCTATGAATTTTGCAATGTTTAAATACGCAGAATACGCAGAAAATACGTGAATAATTAGAAAAATACTCCGGAAATACGTGGAACCTTCTAGAACATTCTAGAACTCCTTGCTTGGAGAGCAAGGGTGTCTAGGTGCGTCGAATCAAGGGAAATCACGAATAAAATCGGAGGAAATCAAAATATTTCTTGAGGTTTTTGGAAAATATATACAAAATCATTGAGCGTATATACGCAGATGATGAGCGTATATACGCTCATCAGGAGCGTATATACGCTCCATATGCTGCGTATATACGCTCATGCATTGCCATACGAAGTTGCAAAACCTTATGGAAAGTGAAGGAGCGTATATACGCTGAGGTTGAGCGTATATACGCTCCCCACCTGCGTATATACGCTCATCCTCAGCGTATATACGCAGGGTTTCTTTGCCTCGTTTTTGCCTCGTGCCTATAAATACTTGCTTGCCTTGCTCAGTCCGAACACGCACAATTCCCAACACACACGCACAATTCCCGACACCTTCACTTCATACACTTCATACACCTTCACAACGCACATTTCCCGAGGCATACTCTCTCTTTCTCTCTCTAAAACACTTTAAACACATTACACATTCGTTTTTAGTTCAAAGCATCGATTCTCTTTCGAATCAACAAGCGATAACAAAGGTTGAATTCTGAGATTACTCACCAATAATCTCTCTCACTTTCTTTTAATTTGACTAACCATTGTTATGAGTTTTTAATAATTAAAACAATGTAGAAACTCACTTTTAAATTGTTTCATGTAAATATGTAGGGTTTTCACAATGTTTGCAAGGTTTTCATTGGTTTTTGGTTTTCATTCTTTTCATTTCATTTCATTATTATTATCCATTGTCAATACTAACGATTCTTTATTCTTGTATAGCAATTCAAGGCGAAAGATTGCGCTTGTGTTTTATCATGAACTAACGATTGTTTTCTTTGTCTTTGTATAGCGATTCAAGGCGAAGGACTCGCTTCGTTTCATTTTTACAAACTAACCCTTGTTTTATTTGCAGATTTAGGGTAAGACGAATTTGCATATACTTTGAAGTTCATATACTTCATATTACTTCATTTTGTCATTGTTGTATAACTTTGTATATATTTTGCTAAACAAAGACCGGAATT
>SNQN01009764.1:0-20136 GCA_008642245.1 Bassia scoparia
GACTCAGAAAGCCATCGAAGGATGTACTTACTTTAGCTTGACTGCTCACTATGAATTTCAAACTGCTTTCGATAGATGTCAAGACAGACCTTTCTTGGAATGGCTACCTTAAATGAGGAAGCGTAGTTATGTTGAGCAGCCTCCAGCTTTGAGGATTGCAGCTGTTCCCCAACCAGTTCTCAGTTGGACAAGGCTTCTGTATGGTCGTTTAAACAAGCTCCCCTTTGAGCTTGGTTTTGAAAGATTGTCTAAACTTTCTGATGGAAAATTGTGGACAAAAGGGGCAACAGTGGAACAAGACTTGTTCATCAGCGGACAAGGGGCGCTAATTTACTAGTTGTACCCAGGTTCAAGTAATCAGAGCTATGTAAATGAGTTTGCTTGATCTTAATGCAGAGTGATTCGCCATGAGCCATGTGATGGGACTAGGGTCTTCCTGGGGCTGCAGATCAAGCAACACAGATCGATGTACTCATGATCCGCAGCCAGAAAGTACTTCGAAGCGCACTACTCGACAAGCAAGTACATCCCCAGAAGCTATGGTATGCAGAAACTAGTAAGCGCCATACGATAACACCTTTTCACCACTTCATCCCACAACTGGAATCCAGCCTCCCACGCCCTGCAACACGGGCACAAACTGCTTGATGCCACCACTGTCCAGGGATATCGACCTCAAGGAAATCCTCCCTTACCTGTACCTTACAGCTACGCAGGCCTGACATCAATTATTATCTATGGTCCTCTGTTGTGTGCTCCATTCTAGCGCAGCAAACCCTCAAGGAGTCACACTCTGCAAGCACTGAATTTAAGGCAGGATTTCTCAGGTACTTTATAGGAAAGAATCGCATCTGTGCTGTGGTACCAGACGTAGTACCAAGCTGACACGACGCCTTGGAGTACCACAGATGCGAATTATGCAGATAATCCCCTGGTTGATTAGAAAAGGGACATCCAGGTATGCGCCACACTTCATTGGCATAATCGTTTGACTCTGCTTAAGGGTTAAAGAAGCAAATACAGTTAGCCTTCTGCTCACCGCAGAAGCTGATACATCAGCTACCTGCCTTGCAGCTTGCCTTTCCTCAGCGTGCTGGATAAAGAGCAGTTAAGAGACTTATGGCCTCGTACTTATTAGATTGGTGTTCCAATATCTTGTTCTGATAATACACACGTGCTAGTAACATTCTACCGAAATCCTGTGCAACACTCAAGACCAAGCACATCGAGATCTCAGACACCCAACTTCCTTAGTGATAATGCTGGAGAAACGGTAACCTGATGGAGTTTTGCTACTTTTGTAAGAGTGAAGATCATCTTCGCTAACGAGCATCTTCACTAAACCATTGATTTAAAGAGTCTTTTTTATTGTAAGAGTCTTTTAGGTTTCAGTTAGGACATTATGTTAGAAAAGACTTCTTTTTGTCTTTTCCCTCAATGATTGGCTAGCCTTAGGATTACGTACTCTTGCATTATATATGCACATAATTTTGATGATTCATATTCGTATCATATATTGAACCATTAGCAGGCGTGAAGTGAACTAAGTTCCCAGAACATGATTAGCTGGTTAGAGGAAATGGAGCGAGTACAGCGCATTCACCACGAGAAACAGCAGATTCCACGTATATGTTTTTCCAATATACTCAGGTTTGTGGAAAGAATTAAATACAAGTATTATCCCAACTGTTGCCCAATGTGATATTTGTACCAATTCACAATTCAAACAGATCTTTAGAGCCCAACAAATCGACCGAGGCACGATATATGCGAATCTTTCAATAAACCGACGTCGCATGTCATCATGGTTCTTAGTGTGCAGTTCAATCATTTATGGGACGTTCATTTCCCTCACAACCTATCCCACTTTCCTCTAACCTAACTGCCAAGCACTTCCCTTTCCATAACTTCTCTTTGACCTATTCAACCTATATCAATATATACATTGCTTCCCCTTGTGTATTTTCACAAAACCCTTCTCTATCATCATTCAATCGAGTATCTCGAAGTCTCTCCTTTCTCTCTCGAGCCTTCATCATCTCGGTTTCTCTGTGCATTTTGATTGAAGAAAAATTTCTGCAACACGGGACACGACAAGCATCATCTGGAAAAAAATGGAAAGGGTCATAAGGAAAAGTACCAGCATACGAAATCGGAACCACATCCATGTCTCCACCGACCTGCGACACTAGGACCGAACCACCAATGACACCACTGTCCAATTGCTTCTTCCACCATCCAACACACTGGATCACTCCACCCGAGCAGTGCGATACTCAGACGTCCACCCTCAAATCCCTGCAACCTCCATCACAACCCCATCAAACCACAAATTCCATCTTCAACCACCAAAAAATCAATCCACAATTACCCCAACAACCCAACAAAAAACATTTCACCCACCACTACTAAAGGCCACCAACTCTCTTCCATACCCGTAACCCTACCGCCGACTGAACCCAGTACTTAACACCCTCTAATCAAAAAACCGCTCAGTCAGGACATTAACCCCCTGCTTTGCGTCTGAGCCATTCACTTTAAAGGAATGCGGAACACAGTTCCGGCGAATCTGCTCAAAAGACCTAGCTGAGGTTCATGGTTATCTGAATTTCTTAAGCCTTCAACGCCGCAGACATCACACTGAGGAGCAAGGGTGACGAAGATGATGAGGATGAATGTTGTAGTTACCTGCAGTCGAAGAGGTCTCACCGGTGGACTTCCATCTTTGGAGCTCTGAATGCGTCGTTTGGGAAAGGCAACCAAGGGAGCATCGGACGAGTCAAAAACCAGGAGAAGGAAAACATGATGCACATACCAGCTGAAAGGAAACAGCCTCTTCATGGCACCCCCACGGGAAAACCCAACGAGTAACAGCACTTCTGTTCACCCCCGCTTCTGCTCAAGTAAACCAGGATGACATTCTCACCTCTCTACATACTATCAGTCTTCTCAAACAGCAATTTATCATGCTCCTGCGTTGTGGTTGTGAGACGCTGGTTATTGGGACATCCTTCCCTGATATGCCCTGAAGTGACCAGCCACATTTAGTGTCTTCAAAGGTTGCGATTACACGTCAACTTTCCGTCGTTGTTGCGAAAAACGGCAATATCTGTTAAACCTACTTAGGACGTCTTTATGATCCAATCTTGTCTCAATATTCCTGTGCTAGCTTGGTTAGTACTGAAGATAAATTGCGAGCACACTATTTCAGCACGATGTCTGGACATTACCTTTTTCTCATATGAACGCATCTTTCCTGATAACTGTACCTTGCTGAGGGGACATTGAGGCACTGGCTCTACACTCTAATGTCCTTCTGCACATCTGTTCTATTGAAGTTTTTTTTTGCCCTTAAATTTCACCAAGGGATAAATCCCAACTTCACATCAAACACACACACCAGTTGCCTGCTCATACTCATATAGAGAATGAGCCTAATACTACAACACCCCACTAAACATCACCCTTCGAATTTATGTACCTCTTGGACGTCTGGCATCCTGTCATGGCATCTGCTCTTCCCCTTGGTACGCAACATGATACTCTTCGCTTTTCCGCATGGCGTTCAAGCTAAAACCATTTCTCATCGATGTGGATGACACTTCCTTCATGATCCATGAACATCTGCTTGTCCCATCTGTTTTGCCTGAGTATGTGCTGCAGGACCCATTTTCATTCTTGGGAAATTTGTTATTTATCTGTTAGCTTTGGATGCATTATTGCTTGTGATTGTGTATCTGCTGTTCCCTTTTATTAAGCAAACCTAACACAACTATTGCGTGGACCTAAGTGCACTAGCAAAAGCGACGGAATTGTATCCTTACAAATGTGTGGAATCGTTGCACAGGCAATCTCATCACCACCATCCATACCTTTGCTTTTCTGCACAACCACTTTCTCCAATTTTCATTTACTTCTGACATCAAAATCACTTCCCCGCCGCTTGTCCCCCTTGTCGCTTTAAGTAATTTTTGAAAATCGCCTCGATATTTGTGCTTTTGTGAACACCTAATTGAAAGCCCTTTCTGAAATCCATGAGGAAACTTTTCCCCTTCATGTTCAAAAGAAGTTGATGCACAACATGATTCCTCTGCTCTAGTGTTAAATCTTGTTGTTCTTCGTTATACCTGAGTGTTTGCATTTTGTTTCAGATTGCCTCTTCATCCTTAACATTGCTTGCCAGCGAGCCCCTCGAAGCTAGGAACCTTCAAACATCGAACATCTCATCCGCTTCCATGGTTGCTGATAATGAGTGCAAGTAGGTGCCTTGATATGTAATTACTGAGGTTGAATGATATGCTAATTTCTTTGTAAAAAAAACCTAGAATTAAGACTGATTAGTTTGTTGTGATGGAAGTGTGTATCCTTGATTTCTTTTTTTTTTTTTTTTTCTGCTAAACTATGCCAGTAGTCACCTCACATTGAAACGCTCTATGATTTTTAGCATTGTTGAGAGCTGATATTAATGATCCCCATCTCCTGCCCTATATATAGCAGAACTGTGTACTTGCTCTTATCTGAATGGATGTCTACTTTTTAAAAGTTTGGGGAAGATTCAAATTGGTCGAAAATTGATGTTAATGTGGAGGGAATGGCGAATTTGTCCAAAAGTATGACAAAATTAGTGCGCATCCTAAATTCCCCCCATTTCATTTCTTTGCATGTGGGTCTGTAGTACACCAAAAGGCCCCACACTCTCCTCCATCTCCTATTCAATCTTTAATCCTCTATACCCCCTCACTCTACCTCAACTCACCTCGTTTCATTATTTTGCCCCTAGAGTCCGTTCCGACTCCAAAGTTGCAATCTTTTCGAAAACGGAGCGAGTATATTAGATATAGGCTCATGTCGAGCAACACTTATTTATGGGAGACATAGATTCTGAACCATTGAGATCAAACATCCAACAAACTTAGATTAAAAGGATTAGTAATGCGAACTAATGTCCAATTATTTCAAACCTTTCTTTCCTATCCGCTCACCCCTTACACGATTCCTTCTTTCCTATCTCCCCTTACGTGTGTCTCTCTCCTACAACGACGTCAAATAATGCCATGACAAAAGTCACTCACCTCCTTTCTCTCTCTTCCTCCATTCTCGCAGTCCACCAGTCAAAGCCACCAACCAAACTCACAAACGGCACTGATTTCTACGCAGCACTCCACGCACCGCTCTCTACAATAACGATACTAACGAACACACCTTGCGACACTACAAATGAAACACATGTCTATACTGAAAACATGAAACCAAAATAAACCTCTTCAGCAGGTGTGTGTAGCGCCATTACAGGTCACATAACAGCCAGTCAACAGGGCAGTACACAAGACTTACTCAACTACTGTTGCCAGTTGACATACAACGCGTACCCTTTTAACCCTAATGGGTTTACCCCAGATGAAATGACAAGTAAATATATCTATACACTAGATTAAACTCGTGACCGGTCCCATCTCGACAATTCTTCACGATCCAAGATAAAAGTTTTTTCTTTTTCCACTAAGGTTTTGTGATTTCACCATGATACATATATACATCTACACTCATACACAATTACCACCGTATATAATACCTACTCATATATACTATACTCCACTACATATTCAAAAGTTTTACCGGAGAAAATACTGTTCACAAAATGAATATGAGGGGACAAACTGATAGGTATTTCACTGCACATTAGGCTTTACAAATCTCAGCTGCTTTGGTCTGTTTCTGGATCACAATCGTCCATTTTCCCAAACCCCGTCACAACACACACTCATTCTCCTCTTCTCTCCTCTTCAGACCCTCATCATTTTCCTCTGTTCTTCCTTCTCGTTTCTCTAACGATATCGTTCATCCCCTCTTTCTCTCATCCCCCGATTTTTATCAATTTTCGCCCTAACCTGCGACGCTTCCCTCTTACTAGGGCCCTGTCTACTGAACAATACGAAGTTTGATCCTTTGGTGCATGACTGTTTTGATTTTTTCAGGTATCCCATACATAATCTAAAAAAGTTTAAGCTCACAGAAAATACAGTTCACAAAATGAAAATAGTGAGAGGGAAAATGAATCAGTTCTTCACTGCTCAGCTTATAAACCTACAATCTCAACTGTTGCGTCTGTTTTGGATCCACAATCGATCCATTTCACACAAACCCTGAAACACATACTCATCTCATCCTCCCTCTCTTCAGCTCATCTTTCCCTCTATTCTTCTCTCTTTCTTTTCTCTCAACGTCTCGTTCATCCCCCTTTTCTCCCTCATCCCCCATTTTTATCAATTTTCGCTAACCTGACTACGCTTTCCCTCTTTGGCCTGTCATCTGCAATTTCGAAGTGTTGCGATTTTTCGGTATGATGATGTTTGATTTTTTCAGATACCATCAACACTCATTAAACAGTTTAGAAGAAAATAACAGTTCACACAAATGAATCAGTGAGGGGGAAAATGAATAGGTATTTCACTATAGCTTTACATATCTCAGTTCCGTCCTTGCGTCTGTTTTGGATCACAATCGTCCATTTTCCAAACGCCTTTAAAACAATACCTCATCTCATTCCTCTCTTCAGCTTCATCATTTCCTCTTCTTTTTCTTCTTTTTCTAACCGTCTCGTTCACGCCCCTTCTCTTCAATCCCCACATTTTATCAATTTTCGCTAACCTGCTAGGCTTCCCTCTTTTGGCTGTCTTGCAATATCGAAGTTTGGATTTTTTGGTGATGATGTTGATTTTTCACCGGAATATCCTACATTATTAAAGTTTAGAGAAAATCTTAGAAGAATAATATTGTTTCACCAAAATGAATACGTGAGGGGAAAATGAAATAAGCTATTTCACTGTAGCTGTTACAATCTCAGCTGTGGTTTGTTTTGGCATCACAATCGTCCCATTGTTTCTATCCCAAAACCCCCCCTTAAAACCAATACTCATCTCTTCTCTCTCTTCAGCTTCATCGGTCTTTCCCTCTTTCTTCTTCTTCCTTTGCTCTACGGTCGTTATCCCCCTTTCTCTCATTCCCCCCATTTTTATCAAGTTTTCGCTAACCCTGCCTACGCTTCCCTTTTGGCTGTCTTGCAATTCGAAGTTTGATTTTTGTGTGATGATGTTTATTATTTTTTCGGTATCTAATGAAATCTCTTCATTTATTTGTGTCGATATATTTCTTTAATGGATCAGAATTAGTACGGAGGTTTTTTATATTTTTTATATTTTTTTATTACAGTGAAACTTAGGCAGGAATTAAAATCGAAAGATGTGAAATGGTGATTGATGGAGAATTTAAGGTTCTGGCAATTCAAAATATTCACAGAGAGAAACGACACCAATTAGGTTCGCATTTAACAACTAGTTAGCTTCCTTTGCTTATGTTTGATGAGATGTGGGTCCTTGGTGATAGATTTTAGGGGAATTATGTATTATTTTGTTTATTATTTCCATGTTGTTGTTATTGCCCATTCATATCCAATGTTGTTCGCGTTATCGAGTGGATACTCTCTCCTATAAAGTTAGAATTTCACGTTTGGTTTGTTCGTTTTGCTATTTTCTTAATTTGATTATAGTACAAATGCTTTTTTAATCTAGCACCTCTCTCGCGCCTGGCATTTCTTCGCTGACGTGAATTAAAAATCGCAAGTCTTGGAATTCTGCAAGGGTTTCTTTATTTCCTCCCTTCTGTTATGTCAATTCTCTTTCAGCCTATTGTGCATTCTCAACTATGCGGTGCGGTTTTTCATGCCTTCCCCCGAATCAGCAGGGTAAGAACCCAATTTTTTTTAATTCATCCCAGATTCATTTTTTAAAAATTTCTATGATTTTTTAGAAACTCGAGTTAGTTATGACTTCATCCAACTTATTCTGTAATCAATGTTTGGCATTTTCTTTTAATTTGAATGATTTGTGCATTTTTCATTTAAGAACCCTTATTTGAAATCATTAAAGATGGAAAGAAATCCCAAATGAAAATGAAATTATTTTGCGATCTATTTTACTTCTGGCATTATTTCATTTGATAAGTGTTAAAATGATGAAATTCTATCGCATGGACTGAGCTAAGGAAAGACTAGTTGAATGCTTCTTATACGAAATGTCCTGCGAAGACCCGCACTCAAAGCAGAGGTTAGCAGTGCGTCTGCTCTCCTTACAGGATTTGTTCCATTGGGAGCTCACATTGATACATCAGCGTTAATTCAAAGTTATATCTTTCTAAAATTGGAATTAGACTACACAATTACCATTTGATGACTACCAGCAATACAATCCACTTGTTCAGTACATATAAGCCGACCCCATTATGTAAATTTAATTAAGATTCCTTATCTTTTGATACAGAAGGCAGTGAATTTCCATTTGTGGTTCTGCTGCATTTGTGGTATGTATGTGTGAAATATTGTAATATGGCTTTAATTATTGAGGGTGAAAAGCGTGATCCAGAGAAATTACAACTAGAAAGGGAAGAACTTGAGAGAAGGCAAAAAAGAGAAGGTTTCATGTTGTTCATGATACTGCATGTTTCCTTTAATGGGTTCATGTAGATATGAATTCCTCAGCCCTCCGTTTACATAATTAATTTGGTTCTGTTTACCAGTAGATGTATAGTAAGATGTCGTTACTTTAGCCTTTTATTCAATATTTGTTAATCTATTCAATTTGATGATTTTTTTGGTCTGAAATAAAAGCCTAATTAATAGTGTAATGCATTTATAAAGAAGCATATTCCTGTTCTCCTTAGAGTTTGCTCGGTAAATAAACGCAAATTGTGATTATGATGATAGGTTCAAGTGTTGCAGTTTACCTTGAGAGCTCAAGCATTTCAATTGAATGAAACTGTATTATTTACTTTAGTATGTTCTCTGTCATATAATTATTTCTCCATTTTTTTAAAAAAGAAATTATAAAATGCTTTTGTTTCTATGTTTTCTAGCTCAAGTATTTTTGCAGGTATTCATTCTATAGGGTCAAAGACTATATTTGCTAGGAATCTTTCATTTGATATTTAGGAAAATGATAGATGTGTATGTTTTGTGTTCCGRTTACTTGGTTTTTCTGAAGCAGAAATATCTCAAGATTGTCTTCTGACAAATCATTAATCAATTAAAGACAGGAATTTTAAGAGGCTAGAGAGATTGCAGCTATAAGATTTGCCTCAGACCATCACAACATWTTTAAATGTTTTGGCCACCAAAWCGAGTTTGCCAATTGTGGAAGCTGTCTAGAAGATAAAGGACGACGTTAAAGAAATGTCAGAGAGGCTCATATCAGAGAGAAATGAATTAATCACTGATGAGAAAACATCACAAACATTTCGTTCTAGTTTGCTAACAAGGAAGGAAGGAATAGTTGATGCCAAATCTCTTAAGGCTGAAATTGAAGCTGTTCGAATCTTGAGGTATAATTTTTGCAGTCTTACTACTGATTTCTATTTTGTTTTCCAAGACCTAAGTTAAAACCTGCAATTTCAAATACTCAGAATGATTTTTTAGATATTTTGGTTGAGTTTTACAATTTCTATCAACGACATGACATTATACAATCTTTCTCCAATCACGATTCCTTTTCTGACCCCTTAGCTTGCTAGGCCTTGAAGGTATATGCTTATTATCCAAGAACATGTGGGCCATGTTTTAAATACCACATAATCTGTGGCGCAAAACAAGCTGTTGTTGGCCTTCTAATCACTCAGACACCTTGCTTGTAGCATGATTAATTGAAGCTATATTGTGTGTTTATGTTTCTCTGTGATGGTTGTTTTATTATGCTCTCATTTTGTCTTATTTCTGTTCACTTGGGAATAGTCTCTATAATATTGGCTTGAGGTATAATGTGCTCCATATGACTAATCTAAGTTTACGTCATATTACTTGGTAATAATCTACAGTGTATGTACTCCTTGATTAGTCTTAACTTCTTATACATGTGAAGTTTACATTGTATCTACAGTTCATATTATTGTTGCAATGGATATTTACTTTTTCACAAGAAATGGAAGGTACTTGTTTTTCATATACTTGTTCAAGTAGCTAATTGAAATCATGTTTCTAAGTAGAGCATGTACTTGTAGATTCTTTTCTCATGTTGACTATTTTATGTCTTGATTTAGATTTGGATCAAAGATAAAGAAAGGAAAATAAAGTTCAAAGGTTCTTGAGGAGGTCAGGAGATGATGAAAGGACAATTAACAGTACAAGACACCGAGAGATATTTAGAGTGTAGGAACTAGGAAGATTGATTATCAACTCAAAGAAAACAGTGAAGATTTTGATTTTGTTAATCTAAATATCTGATCACTTTTGCCATAACTTACACATTTATTTGAATTAGATTAACATTGTTCATCTGTTTACTCACAATTCTCTTCATCCTTGAGGAGCAACTTGACTGTAATCTATATCTGTGTATTTGGGACTGTCTTAGTTGCGATATAATTTTGTATGTATGTGAAGCTTACGTAAAGGATTTTCATTGGGGAATTTGTTGGTCTATAGATGAGTAGCTTTACAAATGAAGAGTAATATGGAGGAAATGTAGCAAAATGTTACCTAATCATTTGAGTTTGCATAAATTGCTTGTTTCAATTATTTAAAAGCCAATGGCGCACACTTTTATCATCTAATTGCCTAATTAGCGCTCATAGGAAATATGACGGAGAAAGATTTTAACGAATTTCGAATTAGAATTAATGAAAAAGGGTTTTCTTTTGCCATCTTCATGAGTTTAATTAGTAGTGACCAGGAAAAAATCTTTAAATTTAAAAGCCAATCTAAACTTTTGTTGCATATTTAAGTTGTGGTGTGATAATATTGTTAGGGTTTTGGTTATAAAGAATTTGGATAAGGGCACTTTACAGTTTACTTATAATAGCTTGATTCAGAAGCCTATTACTCAAATGTTAGAGCAATGCACGATTGATAATATATAATATAGGTTAAAATCCTACATAGGTTGAAAAAATATTAAAAGATTAAGACTGTACTCTTTAAATGTCAAATAAGTTTCTTTTAATAGGGCAAAAAAAACATTTCAATATTTCAATATGGACAAACTAAAAAAATAACCTATCAAAATTTATGGACACTTTTAGAAAGCATATAGGAGAAATTGTTACTTTTTTTGTTGCATTGCAATGAGGTATCACAATTGGCCATGATTTATTAAAGTTATCACTTGTGCCTCACTCCTTCATTATCTAATAGGAAGATTTTTCTATGTTGTATCTTCATTATTAGAACTATAGGAAGGAAATGAGTGGGTTGTTTGATGAATGAAGGAAAGGTATGCAGTTTTTCTTTTTACAATTTCTAAGTTCTTGAATAAAGGATTAGACATACTTTGTTGTTTGTTCTTCTAGATATTGAACCATTATAATATTTAACGTGATATAATTTATAATCAATCATTTTTATTTGTAGATTTCGTTTAGCCGTCCGGGGCACCGCGCGCATCGCGCGCGGTGCAACGGCTAGTATATATGTATGTTGTATGTTTATGTATAGGAATAGGATCATGTGAAAACACAGACCTTAGGTGAAAACTAAAAACTTTAATCTTGACCGTAGGATTTCAAGATGGACAGTCACGATTTAATCTATGTATATACTTGTAATTTAATCTAGGTACATTGAAGTTTTAAAGGGGTACGCGTGTCATGTTCATCAACAGTAGGTCAAAGTCTTGCGTACCTCTTTTCTTTGTATGTACCCCTTAAAATGTAAAATGTATTCACTTATTTTGGTTTTCACGTTCTCATATAACAGATATATATATATATATATATATATATATATATTATATATATATATATATATATATAATATATATTATATATATATATTATATTAATATATATAGGAAAAGGATCATTTTAAACCAATTGATTTGGTGAAACTAAAAACTTGCAATCACACATACATCTCTGATCTTTCTCCTCCTCTCACCATTTCTCTCTCCTCCCCACCCTCTCTCTCCTCTCTGTTACAGTCTCAGCAAAAAACACCACCAACGCTTTCTCTCTCCAACACAAACAGACAACCCCAACCCAAACCCAGATTCGCCCGTCGTCACCCGTCCTGAAACGGGCCCCACCCTCGCCCTCCCCTTCTTCTTCTCGGGTCAAACCCTCCCTCGATCGGAGCTCCGGGAAGAAAAAACCCGACCCACAAAAGCCAACCACCTTCAACCTCGATGAATCCTCCCTTGACAACCCAGATCTCGGCCCGTTCCTCCTCAAACWGGCTCGCGACACCATCACATCCGGCGAAGGCCCGATTAAGGCCCTCGTTTACGCCATTCGAGCCTCGAAGTCGTTCGAGCGGTGCGCCGTTGAGGGTGAGCCGAGTCTGGAGTTAGCCATGAGCCGAGTGGTTCAATGGTCTGGGTTCGATTGGGGGTGGTGGTTAGTGGGTGTCGGAGTGTGGTGACGTGGTGCAATGTTAATCGTGTAGGTGGTGGTGTGGTGGTGGCTTGGAGTGGTGGTGACAGTTTTGGTTGTGTGGGTGGTGGTAATGAGTGGRCTGAGCTTGGTGGTGGGTGGGATGGACTCAGTGAAAGGTGGTCAGAATGGGCTCGGTGGTGGGTGGGCTGAGCTCAAGCATGGGCGTGGGCTTTGTTGTCGTGAATGGTGGTGGTCTAGTAGGTGAGGCAGGAGAGAGAAAGTTATTGTAAAAGTGTTGAACATGAAATATAAATTTGTAGAAAATAAAGACACAATGTYCTAAATCTTAAAAATGTCATGAATTATTTACGCAAATGTCCTAAATCACAAAAGTCATAAATTGTAAAAATATCCTAAATTGTATGCAAAAATGTCCTATATTAGAAAAATGTCCTAAATCACAAAAAGTTTTTAATTTTCACCAAAAATAAGGTTTTTAGTGGATCCCAACTCTGTATATATATATATATATATATTTATATTTATATTTATATATACGTACTTTTCTTTATATATTTTACATTGTTAGGCTTGTTATTATAATCTGCTACTACTGTTTCGGTAAACCTCTAGTTGTCTGTTGTAGTCGCTAGTAAGCCGAGAATAGGTGTTCCCGCCTGGCAGACTGTTCCCACAATAGTAACATATTATTGTAACAGTTTAATGATAGAGAAATGTTAAAGAAAAGGCTCAGAAAGGTTTTTTCAAAGGCTTCTAATCCAAATTCACACCCAGTCTAAAAGAAACAAATTTCAGTCCAAGATCCATTAAACTGGAATCTTCCAATCACCCAAAAACTCAAAGAAGAATCATGCCTTGAAATAGTTCCTTATGACGATATGAGTTATGGACAGTTATTTGCCTTTATTAAAAGAGAAGGATTGTCCCTTTGTATATGAATTAAAAATGCAGTCCAAATATGAAACGAAAAGGCCCAAAGACGAAGAGAGCTTGAATCCTTTTGCGAAGCCTTTGGTTTTGAAAGATTCAAGCTCCCTCAACAGCAAAAAGACGTGTCGGCTCGACCTATAGAATATATATATATTATATATATATATATATATATATATATATTATATATATATATATATATATATATTATATATATAGGGAAACAATACCCTGCCACTTGGCACTTATAACCTTTTATACTTCTCGTTTGATAATTTATATTACCATAAATACACAAACATAATAAGTAAACATAATTTATTGTCTAATACTCTAAATAATTTGAACAAAATAGCGAATCACTTTCACACACAACCTCTTGAACTACGAATGATCAAATTCGACAAGGATATGTAGGTGGCTTATCTACGAGGTTCGTCCAAATTAATAAAAATTAATAATGGAGGCACAACTTTTTAGTATATACTCTGTAACTTAACAAAGACTTGGTCTTCCTTAATAATTGTAATTTAATATGATTTATTAATCTAGGAAATTAGGATTTGTGAATTATTTTACAAATATTTATTAGCATTCCTTATTAATAAGTCATCAACTATTTTATTAGCAGTAAATCATTAACATGCTTAGTGTGTAAAATGCTTCAAAGCATAAGTTCTACACTTGATGTCTATTTATTACAACAGATATAACTTGAAATTAGCTAAAGAAACTTTTCTTACTAGCTTTAAGGTAACATATTATTATGCTTTAGTCCTTATGGCATCTGCTTTATGTTATGTTCATCAATGACAATCTTGTTATTGTGAGGAGTTTTGTTTGATGAGGGTGGTGGGTAAATTTTCACATGAGGCTCGTTTGGGGGAACGAGTTTACATTGRCTTTGGCAGCGCCTACGCCAACAATACTCAGGCGTATTACCACAATACCCTTTGTTGCTACAACAAAACCCCTCGTTGCAACGAGCTCCATCTGCTTGTTTGCCACACTGGAAAGCTCCTATTTCTTTCATCTGCAGAATTATTATGACTAGAGAAATTAATACACCGACCCAAGTCTTCAGTTTCATCATTTTTCTTTGAAACTTCTTCGTGAGTGATTTATTGTTACTTGTTATCATACAAATGAAAAGGAGATCGATATTTATAGAGTAAATAAATTAACAAAAATAATAAAATATTTTAATGCATGCATAACAAACAAAAGGAAATATTGTTAGTTGAAATGACACATGTTGAGGGAGTAAGAACAATTAAACAAATGGCATAGCATAAAGAAAACAAGAGTGGCTTGTTTAGTTGTAGGTTGACGATCGGAGATACTAACCATCCTTAATGTATCGTAATATTATTAGAATAAATGTTTCTGTTGACGTTATAAAATGCTTACTGTTCACACAGAGATATTGCAAATTATAAAATAAATGTCTAAGAGAATATATAGTTGAACTAAAAATCACATAGATTAGCATATTTTGAMTGTAAGCATGCTTTAATAAAAATTTAGAATAAATAGGCATGGCTAACACCGATTCACACGTGATTTTGTCATAAATTTTCWTCTTCTATATTATATTTGAAAATATATTAATACTTATCGACAACCCTAAGGGTTGTATATATCATGACTCAAATATTGATAGTAATCATAATACCATGATTGATTAAGGGATCATTGAAAGTAGTATGTATTCAAGATTCATTTGATATTTGTAAAATAAATTTTTCAGGGGTTATAAATTTATTGTTGAAAAGAATATTGTAACATAAATTTATTTGTCCAAAATTTTTAATTGAAAATGAAATTCCAATACATAATTGCATTTTGATAATTATGTATCAATTCATTATACTTTCGACCTAATAGGTGTTGACTTATGTAACTATGAAATGTAAAATGGATTTTTGGCAAATTTTAATCATGACATTAATAAATGTTATGTTGTGTTTTTTTTTCAAATATAATTTCCAAAAGGGAAGGAGTACAAATATAATTTTATGTTGTGTACAAAGTCCTTACCTCTTCCCTTATCTAATAGAGATTAACTGTTAAAGCATCATGAGAATTTAAGGCAGTTTTTGAGATTTTGTAGGCACAGTGCAAACTAATGATGGGCGTACAAATGGGTCATTTAGATTCCAACCGCAAGGACGMGACCACACAAATACTATTTATAAAGTGAAYTTACTCTACACGAGTATAGGGGTAATTAGAATAGGTCGATTCTCACAGAGGCTCGGTGCTTAAGCTAAGGACTCGAAAGAATTTGGGAATAAACGAAATTTGGAGATTTTGAAGTAAAACTACTAGAAAATTAGGATTTTTATGTTACGAAAAATCAATTGACAAAAACACCTAGGTTCACTAGGTTTCCCAACACTATTGTTTTTTACAATCAATGTTAATCAACAAAGATCCCTCAATCCAAATTACATGTGTTTGTGATCCTAGCCTAGGAGGTTGATTGAAATCATCTCCCAAGTCATTCCATTATCCTAAGTTAAGCTCAAGTTGAAGTCCCTTCTAACTCTAACAACACTTAGTCAAAATTTATTAGCTAGCAACTCAAATTATTAATCCAATCCCTTAAATAGAAATGGAATGAGTTATATTTCACATATAAACCTTGGTAGGCCAATTCCAAATCTAGATATGCTCAATAAGCCACAAATTGGGGAAATAGATGATGGATTAAGGTTTAAACATCACTTTAACATTGATTACTCATGATTAGGCTTCCTAGCTACCTAGGCTAAAATCTACTCACTAAGCATGATTGGAAACTCAATAACAACTAATGCAAAGCAAGAAATCAAGTTGAATGCCATGCAATCACAAAAACAAGTACAAGAATGGGTTTGCTAGCTATAAAGGCTTCAAATTAAATCAAAATTAACCTCACAAAAAGTGCAGCAAATCAAGCAAAATTAATTGGTAAAAATGTATGAACAAAAAATCAACAATCAAAACACAATAAGAAACCCCAGAAAAATACCCAAATGAAAAATGCATGAAAAAAACGAAAACTTTAACGAAACTGAAATTAAAGAGTATCAATGGACCCACCACGAAGAGACAAATGAAATCGATATAAGAAACACAAAAAATGAGCGAGAAACGAAGAAGTTCCGAAGGAAACTTGAAAAGCATTAATGGAGTTTTGTCTAACCCCTATTCTAATGGAAAATGAAGAAGATGAATAATATTGAAAGGAAAAAAATCTGAATTGTTATTGCAAAAAAATAAAAAATGAAATCGAAAAAATTCTACTTTCTTCCCTGCTTACTTTCTAATTTTTAATTTTTTACTTCTCTCTTCTCACAATTCTAATGTATCACCCTTCTAACAAGTTTGCTTACAATTACAAGATTGTTATTACTAAAACCACATGTTACAAATAGTTACAAGAGTACCCTCCAAAGTCAACTGAGGTCAAAGGAGGTGACACGGCGCGCCAAAGCTTTTGTCTTCGAGCAGAATTGGGGCTTTAGGTTCTGTGTACTCAAGAAGGGGGAGGGGTGAATTGAGTATCCTAGTAATTTGCCTATTTTTCTTCTTTCCGGATTGTGTATGAGGAATTATGGGCTGTTCCTGTAAGCAGCGGAAATAAAGCAAAGTAATAAGGAACACAAATATTTAACGAGGTTCACCCAACTATGGGCTATGTCCTCCTACCGTATGTTATTTTATTAATCTACTCTGAAAAACAAAGAACACACTCCCTGCTGTTTCTTTACTCCGGGAAACAGCACACCCCACACTCAACTCTGATGTGCACTCGATTCATACTCGTATGTCCAATCTTGTTTTAAACTCAGAACACTCACCTGACTTTCACCCTCTGTTGAATGCCTTACATTATCAAAGTTTCTCTCTTTTAAATTTACTTCTAAAAAGCTAATAAGAGAATTCATTTGCTCGATTTGTGCTCTTGGATATGACTCAAGTAGGGTTTTGTGCTTGTGTGTTTCTCTCAAAAATTACTCATTTTCAACCGTGAAGAGTTATATGAAATATATGAACTTAGATGAATATATATATATATATATGCAAAGAAACCTAAACCCTAGTTACCATAAAATCATATAGCTTGTCAGTCAAGGCAGAATGCGATTATGAAAAGTATTTATCTTATTTGACTTAATCACACGGATAGAAATAAATAAGATAAATACTCCTAGGATTATGGTAACCAAATATATCTTCATCTATTTTCCAGCTGCTTAGGATATTTTAAAAACAAATCTTTGAAAAATATTTTAGCAAAATCTTTTTCAAAATCGTAACTATTATATTCCACGTAGAGACCAGCTCGTTCCCCAACCTGGTTCCCTAGGATGAGTATGTTTTGAATTATGTTCAAGACTTGTACCAGAATTCAAAACATGACTCAAAAACACTTAAGCACTTATAACACCCTTACAAACAAATCATACTACGGAGCACATCACATGAAAAAACTATATTTAACCAATTTAGAAACTAATTTCCCATTCTTCATGTAATCTTCAAGACATTTGAAGCTTCCTTGGATTCTTCAGTTAAAGACAACTCTTCTTTCTTCGAATGGCTTCGAAAGGCTTCCATTCTCTAAGTCTTGGAATCAACTCAACTACTGCACAAGTAACATGGTTAATGTATAATAAAGAGTATATGACTACTTTTCAGTATAGTAGTCTAGGTAACAGTTCCTACTGGTTCCCCACCAGTACATAGAACATTTATTCACTCAGCTGTTCCCTGTAAGGAGACAAGTTAGTTTCAACATATAACTCATATAAGTATTAACTTGTTTGGGAAACTGTATTCTATAATAGCTGGTTCCCTAACCAACTATATTCATTTTAAAGTAYCATGTTTCTGGCCTGAAGCTGTTTGTCATCACTCAAAACCTAAGGGACTAAAGAAATTCCCCCTTTTTGATGATGACAAACCAATTGAAGTTCCTGCAACCAAAAAGTTAGAAAAACCTCAATTTATGTACTCAAAGGGAATTGAGAACTACTAGCAGACTCAATGACACAAATGAACAAGTTAGCTAATCTAAATGGTTCCTAAAAAAATAAAACTCAAACCAGAACTGACTCCCGACTCTAATACTAACCTACTATTACTTGACTAAATCTAAGCTAGCAGATTTCAAGCTTCAACTTTCTACATGATTTCCCCCTTTTGACATCATTAAAGAGATTCTCAAGTAAAGGCAATATGCACAAATTGTTAAATGTGCTCATCCAAGCAGTGGCATCAACMACCATTCAAGTGTTATGCTGCAAGAAAGATTAGTCAAGCAATTCATACTATAACAGAGTGAATAGTTCATACAGGCCATCAAAGTTCAACAAAAGAACCCTAATCCACATAGAAAGAATGTTCGTGGATAGAGTGAGAATAGTACAGACCAACAAAATCAGTTATTAGAGAATTAAAAATGAAGGGGTGAGGAAACAAGAGCAAACAACATCACTCCTCTCCATCATACTCTTCCTCCTCCTCATCATCTGCATCATCATCATCAGGTTCTTCTTCGACCCCTTCTTCCTCATCAGGTTCCTCATCATGATCTCCTTCAGCTTGCTATTGGTTCTTCTGAGTATGCGCTGGTTCCTCAACTTCTGGAATCGTCATTGTAGCTGTAGCAGCAAGAGCAGACACCTGAGCTTGTGGGGGAACACAACTAATACCAGGAGCCATCTGAGATTTAATGTCCGGAACTGTAAGAAGTAGSAACTGAGTTTCAGCCAACTCCTTTTCCATTTGCTCCACTTTGGTACTAAATGATGTTGACAAACCCTGAACCAACCGCATGATTCTCAAAGGTACCTTCCTGGTTCTCTAACCTCTTCAGCACAACTTCCTGAACTGCCGGTTCCTCTACCTTCTTCTTCTTCTTCTTCTTCTTAGGGGGCTCCTTCACCACTTCTACTGGTTCGTCTACTCAGAATCTCAACACATCAGAACCAATGTCGAGACCCTTTTGCTTAAGAATAACCTTGGTGAATACTATGATAGGCACAATATTTCCACTAAGAGGAACTTTGTTCACTTTCAAGAGCTGTGTAATGATAGTGCCGTATGGCAGAGAGTGGTGGGAGGAGTAATAACAATTCATCATGTGATCCAACATCAGGGTAGGAAGGTTAATCTTAATTTTCTTCATCAGGAGAGACATGAGAACCATCTCCATAATATGTACTGTTCCCCTACCTTGAGCCCTAGGCAGAAGACCTTTGYTGCACATAGAATTCAGAACCATCATGACTGGTTCCTGAATATTTGCAGACTTAAATACAACARCCTTCTTGGGCAATTTACCCCCAAAGAGAAAGTCATGAATTTCATTAGGTGTAACCCCAACCAACACAGGCCAGTAATCCCTAAAATATTTCTGAAAGSCATCCCTAGGTACATTCAGTAATTTAAGAAAAGATGCTATTGACAGACTAACATCTATACCTCTAACTCTCGATCCAGCARTCATATCAGACAACAGACTCAGATGCACATAAAATTCCCTAACTCAAGCAATATTAGCAACAAAACAATCAAGTAAAGGCATCCATTCTTGACACTTAATTATTTTCCTAAATTCTGACAAAGTAGGCACTTCAAAGTATCACTTATCAATTCGACTACCAGAAAGAACAATCTAGCACTTAAGCCAGTAGAACCAGTAGTGGGGGATTCTACAAACTTACCTTTAAGAACACGAGGGGTTTTTAGTGGTMCCCCTTTTCTCTTAGTTCCCTGCATGGAACCAGTAGATTGTTCCTCCTGGGCCTCACTAATCTCCTTCTTCACTGAGGAACA
>SNQN01009765.1:0-24180 GCA_008642245.1 Bassia scoparia
CTTAACCCAGATAATTTCTTCTGTGTTCCAATCAAGTTCTAAGAAGCTTAACAAATGCACACCCAACAAAGTTTCGACCCCAATAATAACATGCATTGTTCAAGCTTCTAAAACTAGTAAGTAATGTTTAGTTGGTGAAGTTACTCTTAAAAACCCCTAAAAAACAGCCAAAAAATATGGCCCCTTACTAAATACGCCCCAACTTAAGTACTTTCTTCTCGTTTTTTAACCGCTTTTAAATTCCTATAGACTAAGAAGTTTAAGGCTATAAAATAAGACCTGATGATCGAAGCTTTTTAAAAAACTCAGTCTAATGGTCGAGTTATGTAGCAATAAGTTAGCCTTAAAACCCATAAATACCCCCAAAAAAATGTGCCCTATTACGCCAAACTGACTTTTTTGCCGGGTCTTAACCGTTTGTCCAATCTAGGATCTAAGAGAACTTAAGAACAAAGTATTTATAGGACTATGTTATTAGCTTTTTATATTATAAAACAGAATGGGATTGTTCGTGTCTTGTTATTGATGCTTTGTTGAAATTAATACTTTGGTAAGCGGTAAGTGATACTTCATCTCACAGCCCAAGATAATAGTTCCACCTCTTGCGAAAATTATCACAATCATAACAATAATAAAGTTAATAAGCATAACACATTAACACTCAAAACCTACTAATCTCATGTCAGAACAAACATAACAGAGGAATAAATAAACTATCAACATACCACAAGATGTAATTTCGTAGAAAGTTTCCTTTGAAAACCCCTTAAAAAAAAAAAAAAAAAAAAAAAAAAAAAAAAAAAAAAAAAGCCCAAATATGCCCTATACACCACTTAACTTTCTCGCCGTCTTAACGTATCCATTCTAGGTCTAGAAGCTTAAGTGAGTAAAATAAGACAATGCATCAAGCTTTAAAAACTAGTTTATGGGTTGAGTACGTAGAGTTAGCCTTACAAACCCTAAACGCCCAAAAATCGCCCCTATAGCACGCCAACTTGACTCTTCTTCGTCTACGTTCCATCTAAGGTCTAAGAATTAGTGAATAAAATAAGACACGATCAAGTTTAAAACTAGGCCAATAGGATTATGTAGAGTAGCCTTGCAAACAAAACGCCCAAAATCGCCTATTAGCGCCCAACTTACTTTTCCTCCGCTTAAGGTGTCCAATCTAGGTCTTAGAAGCTTAAGAAGTATAATATACAGACATATGATCAAGCTTTTTAAAAATTATTAACGGTTGAGTTTGTAGAGTTTGCCTTGAAAACCCCTAAAACGCTCCAAAAATGGCCCTATTACGCCAACTTACATTCTCTTGTCTTAAACTGTCCATCTAGGTGTAAAGACTGAAGTTAAAATAAACATACAAGTCTTATAGAAACTAAATGGTTGAGTTTTATAAGTTCGCCTTAAAACCCCTAAAAACGCCCAAAAATGGACCTATTTACGCCCCCAACTTGACTTTCTCGCGTCTTCGTGTCCATTTGGGTCTAAGAATCTTATTAAGTAAAATAAGACATGATCAAGCTTTAAAACTAGTAATGGGTTGGTTTGTAGAATGTAGCCTTGAAAACCCCTAAAAACCCCAAACATATTGCCCTATTACGCCAAAACTTGGACTTTCTGCGTGCTTAACGTGTCCAAAAAGCCTAAACGTTAAGTGACTAAATCAGACATATCAAGCTTTAAAAAACTATAGAATGGTTGAGTTCGTAGAATTAGCCTTTAAAACCCTAAAACGCCCAAATGCACCTACACGCCCAACTTGACTTTCTCTCGTCTTAACGTTTCCATCTAGTCTAAGAAGCTTTAAGTGAGTAAATAAGACCATGATCAAGCCTTTAAAAAACTAGTATGGGTTGAGTTTTAGAGTTAGCCTTGAAAAACCCCTAAACGCCCAAAATGGCCCTATTCACGCCACTTGACTTTCTCGCGTTTAACGTGTCAATCTGTTAAGAACTAGAAGTATAATAAGACATTCGCTATCAAGGTAACTTCCGGTTGAGTTTGTAGAAGTTGCCTTGAAACCCCTAAACGCCCAAAAGGCTCCTCTTACGCCCATACATTCTCGTGTCTTAACCTGTCCAATCTAGGTCTAAGAAGCTGAATACGAGTAAAATAAGAACATGATCAAGCTTAAGAACTAGAATGGGATTGGTTGGTATATTAGCCTTGAAACCCCTAAAACACGCCCAAAAATGTCCTATTACGCCCAACTTGACTTCTCGCGTCTCTAAACTGCCAATGGTCTAGAATCTATGTAAGTTAAAAAACCTAGATCAAGCCTTAAAAACTAGTAATGGTTGAGTTTAGTAGAAGTAGCCTTGAAAACCCCTAAACGCCCAAAATTGCCCTATTAGCCCCAACTTGACTTTCTCGCGTCTTAATTGTCCAATCAAGGCATAAGAAGCTTAATGACTAAAATAAGATGATCAAGCTTTAAAACTATATTTGTTGAGTTTGTAGAGTTAACCTTAAAAACCCAAAACGCCCAAACAAATGGCGCTCACTACGCCCAACTACTTTCTCTCGTCTTAACGTTTGTCCATCTAGGTCTAAAAGTTAAAGTTGAGGTAAAATAAGACATGATAAGCTTTAAAACTAGTAATGGTTGAGTTGTAGAAGTTAGCCTGAAACCCATAACAAACGCCAAACAAATGGCCTACCCCAACTTGACTTTTCGCGTTTAGCTTTCCAATTTAGTCTAAGAGCTTATTTATGTAAAATAAGACATGATCAAGTTTAAAAACTAAGTAATGGTTGAGTTTGTAAATTAGCCTTGAAAACCCCTAAAACGCCCAAAAATGGCCTATACGCCCACTTACTTTCTCGCGTCTTAACGTGTTCCAATCGAGTCTTAAGAAGCTTAATGACTAAAATAAACATTGATCCAAGCTTTAAAACATAGGATTGTTGATTTTTAGAAGTTAACCTTAAACCCCTAAAAACGCCCAAAATAGCCCTACTACGCCCAACTTGAGTTTCCTCTTCTTAACGTTACTCTAGGTCTAAAAGTTTTATAGTGGTAAATAAACATGATCAAGCTTTAAAACTGTAATTGGTGAGTTTGTTAAAGTTAGCCTGTGAAAAACCTAAAACGGCCCAAAAATGTGCCCATACGCCCAACTTGACTTTCTCGCGTCTTAACGTGTCCATCTAGTCTAAGAAGCTTAAGAAGTATTATAGACATGATTAAGCTTAAAACTAGTAATGGTGAGTTTGAGAAGTTTTGCCTTGAAAACCCTAAAAAGCCCAAAAATGCCCTATTCCCCAACTTAACTTCTCGCGTCTTAACGTTTCCAATCTAGGTCTAAGACTTAAGTGAGTAAAATAAGACATGGATTAAGCTTTAAAACTAGTATGGGTGAGTCGTAGAAGTTAGCCCTTAAAACCTAAAAACGCCCAAAATGGACCCCAACTACGCCCAAATGACTTTCTTCGTCTTACGTTTCCAATCTAGTCTAAAGTTAAGTGAGTAAAATAGACTGATCAAGCTTTACAAAAACTAGTAATGGGTTGTTTGTAGAAGTTAGCCTTGAAACCCCTAAAACGCCCAAAAATGCGCCTATTACACCCAACTTGCTTTCTCGCGTCTTTCTCGTGTCCAATCTAGGTCTAAGAAGCTTAAGGAATAATACAATAAGACACTGATCAAGCTTTAAAACTAGTAATGGTGTGATTTGTAGAAGTTTGCTTGAAACCCCTAAAAACGCCCAAAATGGCCCTATTACGCCAACTTGACATTCTCGTGTCTTAACGTGTCCAATCTAGGTCTAAGAGCTTTAAGTCAGTAAAAAAAACATGATCAAGCTTTAAGAACTGTAATGGTTGAGTTGGATAATTAGCCTTGAAAACCCTAAAAATGCCCAAAATGCCCATTACGCCCAACTTGACTTTCTCGCGTCTTAACGTGCTCCAATTGGGTCTAAGAATCTTATGTAAGTTAAACTAAGACCATGATCAAGCTTTAAAAATAGTAATGGGTTGAGTTGTAGAAGTTAGCCTTGAACCCCTAAAACGCCCAAAAAATTCCCTATTACGCCCAACTTGACTTTCTCGCGTCCTAACGTGTCCAATCAAGGCCTAAGAGCTTAAGTACTAAAATAAGACATGATCAAGCTTTAAAAACTAGTATTGGTTGCGTTTATAGAAGTTAACCTTAAACCCAAAAAACGCCAAAAAATGGCCCTATACTACGCCAACTACTTTCTCTCGTCTTAACGTTTCCAATCTAGGTTAAGAAGTTTAAGTGAAATAAAAATAAGACATGATCAACTTTAAAAACTATAGTATGGTTGAGTTTTATCTAAGTTGCCTTGAAAACCCCTAAAAACGCCCAAAATGGCCTATACGCCCAACTTGACTTCTCGCTCTTAACGTGTCCAATCTAGGTCTAAGAAGCTTAAGGAAGTATTATACAGACATGATCAAGCTTTAAACTATATGGTTGATTTTGTAGAAGAGTTTGCCTTGAAAACCCCCTAAAACGCCCAAAAAGGCCCTATTCGCCCAACTGACTTTCTCCTGTCTTAAGTGTCCTATCAGTCTTAAGAAGCTTAATGAGTAAAATAAAGACATGGTCAAGCTTTAAAACTAGATTAGGTTGAGTCATAGAAATTAGCCTTAAAAAACCCTAAAAAGCCCAAAAAAAGCCCTACTCGCCCAACTTACTTTCTCTCTCTTAACGTTTCCAATCTAGGTCTAAGAATTTAGTGAGTAAATAACATGTATCAAGCTTTAAAAACTGTATGGCCCCTAAAAACGCCCAAAATGGCCTATTACGCCAACTTGACTTTCTGCGCTCTTAACGTGCCCAATCTATGTCTAGAAGCTTAAGGAAGTAAAATAGACAAGATCAAGCTTTTAAAACTAGTATGGGTTGTTTGTAGAAGTTTGCCTTGAAAACCCTAAAAACGCCCAAAATGGCCCTATACACCCAACTTAACTTTCTCGTGTCTTAACGTGTCCATCTAGGCTAGAAGCTTAAACTGACTAAAATAAGACATGAACAGCTTTAAAAACTAGTAATGGTTGAGTTTGTAGAAGTTAGCTAAAAAACCCCTAAAAACGACAACTTAACTTTCTCGCGTCTAACGTGTCCAATCTAGTCTAGAAGCTTTAATAGTAAATAGACATGATCAAGCTTTAAAAACTAGTAATGTTAAGTTTGTTAGAAAGTTAGCATTTGAAAACCCCAAAACTCCCAAAAATGGCCTATTACGCCCAACTTGACTTTCTCGCGTACTTAACGTGTCCAATCTAGTTCTAAGAATTTAAGTGAGTAAAATAAACATGATCAACTTTAAAAACGTGTAAAGGTTGAGTTGTAAAGTTAGCGCGCGAAAATCCCTAAAAAGACCCAATATGGCCCTATTACGCCAAACTGACTTTCTCGCGTCTTAAAGTGTCCGAATTTTCTGTTATTAAATCTGTTTGAACTAACTATACTATTTGCAGGAGAAAATATAATGAGAAATGTCTGAGTCTAGGCCAGTGGCTCGTCAACGGATCCCAAACTGGTCTTTTTTGACACGGTTGGTAGCTTCAGAAAGGGGAGGCTCATGGTTTGGGCAAAATTCGTTCCTTTCTCTATTATGAGAAGCCCTCGCGATGCCACGCTGCATCCGCGAACTCTCCATACTTTCAACTATTGGCAGGACATTCCTGAGCGTTTGGAGGAGTCCGAGCGCGCTAGGAAGGAGATGGAGGAGAAGCAAAAGCTACAAGACGACTACCTCTCCATCAGATGAAGGCTAAGATGGACGCTATCATGAGGCGGTTTGGTGGTCCGTCTTCCTTTCCTAGAGGTCCAGAGGATGGGACAGACGGTTCTGGCGCTTCTGGAGCTTTTGTAGCGTCGTAGCAGTTCTTACTCAGATTTCGATCTGTTGTAGCGTATGTTTTTATTAACAAACCATGACATTGTTACTTTTTGTGTATTACGCATGAATTATATGTAATATAAAAATCTTAMTTTTAATATATAAGTTGTTTATTCCATTCATCTTTAAATTAATTTCTATTTATTGTTTATTTTTAATACTCTGCTAGAGGCAACAATGTTGGAAAAAAAAATATAGCAAAAAAAAAAAACAAAAAAAATTTAGCAAAAAAAAAACAAAAAATAATACATGATTGGGGTTTACGACCGAAAGTCGGTCGGTAATATCGACCGATTACTTGGTCGGTTGGTATTATCGACCGACTTTTGGTCAGTAAACCCCAGTCAAAACCTCCACATTTTTGGAGGGAAACAATCATTCACCGACTGACCGTGGAATCGGTCGATAATATCGACCGACTTTCGGTTGGTGAATGATTGTTTCTCTCCTTTTTTTTAGATCTATTAATCTGTCGGTCAAAGCGGTCGGTAGTGTTCCACCAACCGAAAATTGGTCGATGAAAATGATTTTACCGACGAAGGAAAATCCGACCGTCGTCACCGTCCGAAAATCGGTCGGTACAGGGTGTTACCGATTGATTTTCGGTCGGTAACGACGGTCTGCCGAAATYGATTTTCTTGTTGTGAAAGACCAATCCTGGGCTTGGACTATTGGTGGTGAAATGAGGGCCTTTTTGAGAAGGMTRAAGGCTTACAAACATTCCTCATTAAATTTAAACTCTAATCTTTATGAAGGCGAGCATGCAATGGTTTGGCAATTTGGGAGAAATCCTTGATGAATCTCCTATAAAATTCGGCATGTCCAAGGAATGACCTTATGCCCCTTACATTCGTTGGAGGAGGTAATTTTTCAATGACTTCAACCTTGGCCTTGTCGACCTTTATGCCAATGTGAGATATTTTACGCCCAAGGACTATCCCTTCCTCCACTATGAAATGACATTTCTCCCAATTCAAGACCAAATTTGCCTTTCCACATCTCTCCAAGCATTTTCCCAAGTTTTTCAAGAAATTCTCATAAGAGCTTCCTCCCACTGAGAAATCATCCTTAAAGACATCCATCTCGCCCTCAATCATATCTCCAAATATGCTCATCATGCAACGTTGAAAAGTTCCTGGAGCATTACAAAGACCAAGAGGCATACGTCTATCAGCAAATGTCCCACAAGGACATATAAATGTAGTCTTTTCTTGGTCACTCGGGTTGATAGTGATTTGAAAGAATCCCGAGTAACCATCTAAGAAACAATAGTACCTATGTTTGGTTAGTCTTTCAAGCATTTTATCAATAAAGGGGAGAGGGAAATGGTCCTTTTAGGTGGAGGCATTCAATTTTCGATAATCAATTCACATCCTCCACCCGGAAACAACCCTAGTTGAGACAAGTTCACTTCTTTCATTCTCAACTACGATCATTCCTCTCTTTTTAGGGACCACCGGGGCTACCCACTTTGAGTTTGCAATAGGGTAGTTAACCCCGGCTTCAAGCAGCTTGAGTATTTCTTTCTTAACAACCTCTCCCATTGAAGGGTTCAACTTGTGTTGCCTTTTAATGGAAGGTTTTGCTCCTTCCTCCAAAGCAATGTTGTGCATGCATAAGGTGGGGCTTATTCCTTTGAGATCCTCAATTGTATAAACAATACCCCCCTTATGCTTGCGCAACACATCAAGGAGAGAAGTGACTTGCTCATCACTCAATGAAGCATTAACAATAACCGAATAGGTCTCATTCGGACCTAAAAATGCATACCTCAAAGTGGAGGGAAGCGGTTTCATCTCCACTTTTGGAGCTTCTTTTACCTTGTCTTTCAATGACTCCATAGCCGCTTCCCTTGCCAACTTGCCTTGCATAAACTCACCATCTTTTTCCTGAAGCTCCTTGCTTTGCTCATCGAGGACCTTTTCAATGGCCTCCGTCTCCATTGAGTGATCACCTAACTTGGGTTTGTTCAACAAAACATCTTCAAGAGCATTGTTAGTACATAATAGTTCATTTTGCATATCGCTAACAATGTTATCAATGGTGTCTATCTGTAGCAAATCATCATTCATATGATTGGAAGGATACTTCATAGATTTTTTTTGGTAAGTAATAAACATATCAGTTAAGCAAAAACCCTTAAACCTAAGACTCTCAAAAGGAAACATCCCTTCTAGGAAGGCATATCATACAAATCAGAGTCAAGCCAACTAATCATACAATGATCCACCCAAATCCTGTCCTTCCTAGACATTTTATGATAATTGAGAAGTCTAATTCGACATTGAACAACATAGAAGACAACCTTACATAAGGAATTAACATGAGGCACTTTGCTTTCCAATAAGGCTAAATTCCTAGATTGCCAAATGTTACAGACCACAAAAACAATCACCATACCAACCACCTGCTTCTGCACATCAGAGCCAAGATATCTCCTAGTGAACCAAGRCACCAAAGCCTGCATAGAGTGCCAAGAGGCCTGCACCTCTATAGAAGGTAGGCAAACATCCCAAAGTCTCCTACTAAAATCACAAGCAAACAACAAGTGGTCTTGAGATTCAGTGAAGGCATCACAAACACAACATAAGTCATCAGAAGACACACCAAACCTATATAGCTTTTCCATAACCCTCAATCTATTCCAAGCCACAAGCCAAAGAATAACTTTGTGTTTAGGAAGGGATAACCTATTCCACGCCAAACGATTCCAATGCAGCTTATGACTGTGAGCTAGTATAGSCTTGTAAGCAGYACTTATGCTATAACCTTTTCCAGCAACATGCATCCACAAAGCTTGGCTATAACCAAGCAATTTGGTTTTAACTTGACAAACGTATCTCCAGACCCAGCTATGGTGTTGTGGGGGAACATAGGACCACCACTCAATATCTTTGGTATAAACCTGGTGTATACATTTGACCAAAAGATCATCCTTTTTTTTCTGAAATATTCCAAACAAGTTTTCCCACAGCAAGACAATTCCACAAATCCAAGTCCCTAACACCTAAGCCCCCATATTTTTTTTGTTGGCAAACAGTTCTCCAATTAACATGCCCACTTTTACCACACATAGAGTTCCCATGCCATAGATAATTCCTGCAAAACTGATTAATTCTCTGAATCACCTGCTTAGGGAGGATCATAATCTGCATCCAGTAGGAGCATATACTCATTAAAATCGAGTTCACAAGCTGTAAACGACCAGTAAAGCATAGGTTCCTTGAAGACCAAGTGGAGATCCTGAGCACCATTTTCTCCCCCAATTTATCACACTCACCAAAATTAARTTTTTTATGACTGATAGGTGCAGCAAGATACCTAAAAGGCCAAGARCCTTTCTTAAACCTTGAAAGAGTGTAAAGAGTAGCCACCTCACTAGTAGACATACTAGCAGTGTATAATTCTGATTTGGCATAATTAGCAGCCAGACTAGAAGACTTAGCAAAGAGAGTTTTTTTAGTGACCCCTTTAAGTAACAGCTTACAACTCCTAAGATAACCTTTGCAGAAAACCAACAAATCATCTGCAAAGCACAAATTGTTCAGCTGCAAACCTTTACATCTTGGGTGAAAAGAAAACTCCTTTTTGCTCCCAATATGTTTGAAGATCCTGGTTAAATACTCCATGCATAGAACAAAAAGCAACGGTGAGATTGGATCACCTTGCCTCAAGCCTCTCCTAGCCTTTAAAAAACCACGGTTAGAACCATTAAACAATAAGGTAAAGGAAGTAGTAGTAATGCGTGCTTGAATAAGCTAGATGAACCTTGGGGGAAAACCAAAAGTATCCATGAGCTCAAGTAGAAACTCCCAGCTAATTGTATCATTTGCCTTTTGTAAATCCACCTTCATAACACACCCTTTTGGAGCAGACTTCCTTGCATAATGCCTAACACTATCTTGATAAACAAGAATATTATTAATGATGCTTCTCCCACGAACAAAAGCTCCTTGGCTTTGAGAGACTATGTCAGGTAAAATCTTAGCAAGCCTGGAGCGTAGAAGCTTAGAAATAGTTTTGTAGATCACTCTACAACATGCTATTGGTCTATAATTAGAGACTTTAGCAGGGCAAACTACCTTAGGAACTAAGGTAATCGAGGTACAATTGACAGCCTGTAGCAATCTCCCAGTGGTAAAAAAAATTTGGATAGCAGCACATACATCATTCCTTGTTATATCCCAAGTGTCTTTGAAGAACTTGCTACCAAAACCATCCTTGCCAGGGTTTTTATCATTTGGGATTGTCCATAAAACTTGCTTGATCTCCTCATATGAGAATTGAAAATTCAGCAGCTTTCTATGTGTATCAGACAACAAGGCACCTTGTTCCATGATTTTAGATTTAATAGGGATCCTATGCAGCAACTGGATAGCCATAAAAGAGCTAAAATGCGAGACAAACAGATCCTGAACTTTTGCTTGATCCTGAATCCAGCTCCCAGTAGCATCCTAAATAGCATTGATCCTATTGGCATTAAATCTCACTTTAAGGCTACTATGAAAATACTTGCTATTCTAATCACCCTCCAATAACCAGTCACATTTTGATTTTTGCCTCATAAAACTGATGTAATTACTTTGAGCAAGTTTATATCTCTGTTGAGCATCATATCCCCCTTTCACCATATAATGATCAAAAGGGTTAGAATGTATAGCCTTTTGTTGCTGCTTCAGGTGACAAAGAGCTCTTTAATCCTCCTCATAGACATCCCCCAAACAGCTTGCATTGAGATCTTTAAGTACCTTCTTCAAACTTTGTAACTTCTTGTGAACCTGAAACATAGGAACCCCCTGAACATCAGCATACCAAACACTCTGCACCAGCTGTCTGAAGGTAGGTGCTTCACTCCACATGTTAAAATATCGGAAGGGTTTTTTTCGCTCCAATGTGACCATGGCAAGAGATCACARCAGGACTATGATTAAATACCTCTTCAGGAAGAAAGAGGACTTGTCTAGTAGCATAGTTTGCCATTCAATGAGCATTTGCCAAAACCTGATCATGCTTTGCCAAAACAATACTATCACCCTCCCTTTTATTAGTCCAAGTAAATGACGACCAGTAAAATTAACATCACTAAGACCACAATGGTTTAAGCAAGTTGCAAATGGTGAAATTTCAGCAAAAGTAACAAGGGAGCCTATCCTTTCTTCTGTACTAAGAACATTATTAAAATCCCACATCATAAGCCACCCTCCTTCTACTTTATCAGAAAGCATACATAAATCATGCCACAAGCGCAATCTGCCAGTYGTGTCATTATGAGCATAAATGACTGTTAAAGCAAAAGCAGGCAACCCATGACAAGGAGAAACTATGCTATGTACTAATTGATCAGTGGTAAACCTGACATCCACAGTGAACGAGGTAGGCTGCCAAGCAAGAATAATCCTTTCTTTGCGATGCCAAGGAAGGTTTGTAGTGATACACCATGAAGGACACACATGAAGATAAAAATCACCCAACTTATGTGACTTTATCTTAGTCTCAAGAAGACTGAATAGCTTAATATTGTGAGTAAAAATCATAGACTTCACTCTAGCMTGTTTAGCTTTACTATTCAGACCTCTCATGTTCCAACAAAGTAAGCTATCCATCTGGACCCGGGGTAGCCAACTCATTCCCATTTGCTCCTGCTGTTGTTTCTCTAGTACCAGGCTTAGGACTTTGGACCCGTGCTAGTAGAGTATCAAAAGCATTACTCACCTTAACAAGAGGTTGAGTAGGTATCATACATTGACCAGACTTCTTATGTTGCACTAACATAAACCCATCAATGTCCATAAGAGGCCACTTAMACCCAGTCTCGATTGCCTGGGGTGCCTCATCATTATTTCCCACATCAACCATATCCTAAGTTGGCAAACAAGCACTAGCTGGGTTAACAGGCACAGGTCCTGTAGCCATTTTTGGTTTCCAAACCTTTTTAGCCCTACAATAAGCAGCCAAATGACCTAACTTCTTACAAGCAGTACAAAGCACAAGCCTCCACTCATATTAAACAAGCTGCTCAACATCAATGCCACAATTATTTTCAAAGAGTATCGATTCAGGCAACTCCAGATTCAACTGAACCTCCACCAACACCCTCGCAAACTGGATCCTCTCCTTCTCCGTTGCTTAATCAAGTTGGAGTGGCTTCCCGATTTCCTCTGTCAGTTTAAACAGAGTATTCTTCCCCCATAACTTAATGTTCAAACTAGGCAGCTTAACCCAAATAGGAATAGCCACACTCTCCTCCACATCCATGTCCATATCAAGGTTCCATAGTTTAGCAATGAGAGGCTTCGAATCAAACGCATATCGCTTTTGCAACCACTCGATCAACTTCCATCCTCCCCCTAATACGACGCAAGAAACCCTCCATAACTTGAGGGGGAGGTCTACTCCCAACAACCCCAATTCGTCTTTCACATCATCCAAAACTATTTTAGGTTTCTTAACAAAGGAATGAATAGTGCTATGCAGAGGAATAGTAGCATGCATATCAAAGGAATCAGTTTGCAAATTAGGGTTAGCAACTTGGTGAGCACGACCGAGATCATGAGGGTCCTTGATTGATCCAAAATTGACCGATTTAATCACAGAAGGGAGACACCCATTACTTGTCATCTAAGGTTTGCTTGACGTACTAGCATCCAATTGAAGGGAAACAAGTGTTAAAAATCCTTGGCCAAGGACTTCTGCTGTTTAAGGCTGTGCAAGGAGGATTGAGGAGATAGAATCTCCTCCTCCGATCTCATTTCCAGAATTGACATGACACACTCAGCTTGTTCCTTCTCCTTACTCACAACTATCGCATCMWTTTTTCTTTGAAATTTAGTTGTACTCTTAGAAACAGTCCGAGTGATCGATTTACTCTTTCCTTGACTCCCCTTTACCTACTTCCTAAGGCGGCCTTGTTTGCCCCCTGCCATGGCTCACACCGAAGGTAGAAGAGCTCAGAGAACCCTAGAGAGAGAGAGAGAGAGAGAGAGAGAGAGAGAGAGAGAGAGAGAGAGAGTTTTTACTGATACTTCATAGATTTATTTAGGTCAAAAGTGATTTTGTCCTTACCAATCTTGAAAGATATCCTTCCATTCTTAACATCAATGCATGCCTCGGCCGTGGCCAAGAATGGTCGTCCTAAAATAATAGGAGTGTTCTCATCCTCTTTAATTTCCAACACTGTGAAATCCATGGGGAATAAATGCTTCCCCACCCTTAATGGCACATCCATGATCTTACCCCTAGGAAACCGAATGGATCTATCCGCCAATTGGAGAGTAATACGAGCTGGGACCAAATCTCCCAAAAGTAACCTCTCATAGACTGAGAAAGGCATAACGCTCACACTAGCCCCCAAATCACACAAGGCATTTGCAAAGTGGACATTGTTAATCGAACAAGGTATATAGAAAAGCTACTCGGATCCTCCAACTTAGGAGGGATGGTCCTTTGGATGACCGCACTACAATGCTCCAGTAAGGTCACGGTTTCAATCACATCACAAGACCTTTTTCCATTTAGAATTTCCTTGAGAAACTTAGAGTACACGGGCATTTGTTGTATTGCCTCCGTAAAAGGAATAGTCATGTGGACTTGTTTAAGCATCTCAAGGAACTTACTAAATTGCAAATCGAGCTTATACCTAGTCAACTTTTGGGGGTAGGGGAGTTTAGGCTCATCCTCAATCAAMCTTGGGGTTTCATCCTTCTCTTTTCCCTTCCTCTCAAACACTTTCTCCTTCTCTTTTTCTTTGGCCCCAATAGATCCACTTGGCTCATTRCTCATTTTCTTCCCTTGATCCTTAATTACAATTTGGGGTTCACTTATCTCATCATCATCGTCCTCAATACCGGTGATTTTCCCACTCCTAGTTATGACCGCATTCATTTCCCTAGGTTTGAAACCTTGGATAGGGAATGTGGGTTGAAAAGATTGCCCCTCATAGGCTTGAGCAATTTGAGAAAATTGGTTTTCAAGCATTTTCAATTGAATCCTTAGCTCCTCGATCTCCTTGAGGCAGAAAGGAGGGTCTTGACTCAAAGAAGGGTTATTAGTGAAATTGGGGTTAGTGTGGTTATATGCACAATAAGAAAATCGATCGATAACACCCTGTATCGACCGAAAATCGGTCGGTGACGACGGTCGAATTATCCTTCGTCGGTAAAATCTTTTTCCCCGACCGATTTACCGACCACTTTATGGCTCTAAAAAAAAAGGAGGGAAGAAACCATTCACCGACCGACATTCGGTCGGTGAATGGTTTCTACCCTCTAAAATTTGGAGGGTGTGACTAAGATTTACCGACCGACCATGGAATCGGTCGGTAAAGCTCATCAAATATATATATTTTTTTTGTTTTTTTTTGTTTTTTTTTGCTTTGGTCCAACATTATTGCCTTTAGTCCAACAATCAACAAATGAGATGAAATGCAACATATATTTATCTCAACACAATTAGTGAACTAGATATCAAAGATTTCTCTCCAAATAGTATTAGCTATGTACAAAACTTTAAATTRAACAAATTTTGTTCTGTATTGTACATTAATTAAACTACAAAAACAAGGCAAATCTTTTACAATATGTACAGGTACATGTCAACTATCATTCCTGTCATTCCCATAACCTTTTGTTYCATTTGCCATCTTTTCCCAAACACTAGCCATTTTTTCTGCAAATCCCGCCTGCAAAAGCCAGAAACGCATAAGATAGACACGTGACCCATTTAACAAGTTAGAGTCTTATTAATTTTGCAAACTAAAAGAAACATAAAATAACTGCAACAACAAGATTAATACAAGATAGCATACCTCACTATTGCACATGGCCCAAAGAACCATTCTCCATATTAACATCCAGGTTCCAGCCTCTGAACATAATGCAGCAAATATAAGAGAGTTAAGGCACAATTAACTGGAGGCTTTATGAATCATAAACAAMATATGGACTARCACTCTACCTCTCAACAGCTTCTTTCTTTAGTTCTTCAAGATGATTTTCAATATTAGCAGAAKCTTCTTGAATTTCAATATTCTTCAAACAAAGCTCCCTCCATTGTGCAGATAGAACATTTAACTCACTGCCAGCATTTTGCTGATAAATGATATTGTTAACATAAGTAAGAATAAGACAACGTAAAACAGGAAGATGACGAAAAGGGGTTGTTTTCTACTTGGCTACATCAGGCTTTTCTGCAAAAAAAGACGGAAAAGCTTATAATTGAGTGTATTGTAATGCAAAGTTTACAAGACATAAGAATATAGTAACTCCACCAAACATCTAGCAAAACAGCTCTCGGACGCGAATTATCTGTGTATTTTCCTATACTATAAATCAACCAAATGCCCTGCATTAGAGCTTCTAAATCTGAATTCTGAAGTTGCAACTTGACACTTCTCTAATCCAATTTGCTTCCCTTTTTATTTTTACAGTATCAACTTACACTAATCATATACTACATGAACTATTGAACTTCATGTAAAATTTGCATAATGTTAGACGATAAGCAACCTGATACTTTACAATCAAAYAGAAATGTGTATTGGCAATATTAGAACACTAGCCAAATAAATTACTATAATAACTACTGCTAAAACCAAAGGTAAAACAATAGTATAATAAACCAAAGCTAGATGTGAGTTAGCTTGTATACAAAGAATGTAAAATTTTACATTGATCAGACTACACACTTTATATACAGTACATCTGATCTGATTTCATCTCTAACAGTACACCCTCCAAACCAAAAATAAAAAAGAAAATTTAAAAAGAGTGACAGAGACAGGACACAGCAGCCATCAGTGTTTATTTAACTAAATAAAACACCTCTATAGTGTAATTGAAAAATCTTATCACAAAATAGATAAGAAGATACAAATACCAAAACAATCACTAGTACACAGCAAAGACACACAAAGCTACATAAAAAAGGCCACTCACAAACTAGTACAAAAGGTACCTCAATTTGAGACAACAGTAATAATATAAATTTGATTCAAGTAATGAAGTAATTAATATAYGGAGTATATTATATCAGTACCTCAATTAGATCATTCCAAACTTCATCTTCATTCTCAAACAGTTATGTGACTTCATTCCAACCACATCCACTAGCATTGAAAAGATCATAGACTTCATTGAAGTTGCTTTTTATTGTCTTAAGACGGTTCTTCAAATTCTCCTTTGTAAATGGATGTCYTAGCTTTTTGGTAAATTGGATATCCTTATTATATATTGTATCAATAGAAACTAACAAACAGTGCAGGGGAGGGGGTGATAGGCATAATCACTTACGCACACAATCTTTAATCTATTGTTCCTGCTCAAGAGGGAAGAAAATTATGTAACAGAGTGAGAGAAGGCTGAGGTTGCAAATATGTCACTACATTCATAAATCAATTGTGTACTTTTCCTGTGTCACTACCAATTAATCTTTCACTCATTGAATATGAATTTCTCCTTCTGCTTCTGCCTTTATCAGATACCAATATAAAAATAAAAACTTCTCCAAAAATAAGAGAGCTGGACTAGCATAGTAGCATACCAAAGAAGACAAATACTGACAAGTAGAAGGCAAACACAAATTCAGCTTTCGCCATCAAACTAAATTCAGTTCCTACCAAAATTCCGCATTTCAGTTCTGCTCACAACTTCATACAAGTATACAACCCTTACTAGTTGTTATGAGCTTTATAAAATCGAACAAAACCCCAGTTCAAGAGAAATGAGTGAACATGAACTGAATTATAACATACCTAAAAAGATTTGATTGCAGTCATTTGCCTCAACGCCATCATCTATAAAACATAATTGGCAACAAAAATAAAAATGTTAGAAAAAAATAGTGAAAATGAACAAAAATCGTATCAAAAGAAAGAGGGGAAAAACAAGGAGAAGAAAATTCAATTAAAATATACCAATAGGAGYAATAGCAACTCGGCGTTTCTTCTTGGAATYAGAGGAAGAATCGATTGATTGTTGTTGTTGATGCTAGTCTAGGGATTTAGGCGACGAAGCGAAAATGTGTTAGCATATATTATTAAGCCCATAATTATAAAAGAAATGAACCCTAAAAATGCTTACCAATGTGCTTCTCGCACTAGTGGAAAAAATGCTATTTGTAACCGGCAAAAATAGGCTATTTGTAACGGACATGTCCGTTACAATTGCAGGCGTTACAAATAAGTAGTTATTTGTAACGGGCAACACTTATGCCCGTTACAAATACTTAGTTATTTGTAACGGACAAAAAAGAATGTCCGTTAAAATATAGAGTATTGTAACGGCAGATTATATGTCGTTAACAAATAACCTTTGTATTTGTATAAAACACATAATTGCCGAAATACTAATATTTTGTAACGGAAATTAGTGTTTGCCCGTTACAATATCAGTGTTTTTTTTAACAATATCATATGTCGTCACGAACCTTCTAATATAACTCTTTTTTTAATACATGTATCACTGAGCACTCCTAACAAATAGGCCATTATAATTGCAATATTACGCATAATTGCTAAAACTAACTGAACTACTTAGACTTGAAATCCTGAAATAAAATAAAAGTATAATATTTCAAACAAGTGCAAATGTGCACATGAAATTTACATATATCAATCTTGAATTCAAGTATCCATAATATGTCAAAGTCGTCGACACAACATGATTCATTGACATACATAATACAGAAGAATAGATATAATAGGCCTTCTTAGTACAGTAGTTACGTAAGTAACTTACTTCAATATTTGTTGTTTAAATATTTTGCCCATTGTTCTCGAACCTGATTTATTTAATTATCGTTGTAGGATCCGCCGATCTTCCATGTACACTTACAACAGGAAAAAAAGTTATTATAAGTTTTTTTAAACATGAAAGAAATTCTATTTCTTAAATAAGATATAAAACTAAAATTTTGTCATAACTCTTATCCCAAAAAGTATGGGTTTTTCATTGCACTTCGTTTGACTCGCTTAAGTGTATTTTAACGGCGGCGAAATGACATTTTGGGATTTTTGGGAGTTATAATGGTTTTGCGCCTAACTATATAATATTTACCTATTATGGTTTAATCTCGGTCATCCTAAAAACACTCAACTTAAGTATAGGGATTGATTGCACTCGTTTAGACCAACAAGGTCATGAATGCTAGGCGTGAAATGTCTTTGGCGTAATTGGTTTTAGAGCTAAATTCTTAACAACACTACTATTACATAGTTTTAAGTCGATATGTCTAAACAATTTGTTTAATGTTTCCTAGAGCTTCACTCTAATCGTTAGACTCGTTAAGCATTTTAGGGCGCGAAATGTGCATTTTTGGGAGTTATAATGGGTTTTTCCGCTAACTTATATAATTTTACCATTACATGGTTTTTAAAGCTTGGTATGTCTAAACAACTCTATTTCAGCTACCGTATGATTGATGCATCGTTAGGACTTTCATGAGGGTTGGACATGAATGTCATATTCGGGGCATTTTTTGGGGTTTTAGAGCTACTTCTGAAAATTACCTATTACTAGTTTTAAAGCTCGATTATGTCTAACATTTGTTTAACTCCTAGAGCTTCTATGCACTTGTTTAGACTCGCTTAGGTCATTTTAGGAGAAATGAACAGTTTTGGGCATTTTTGGGAGTTATATGGGTTTTACGCTAACTTATATAATTTTACTATTAAATGATTTTAAATTCGGCATAGTCTAAAAACTCACTTAAGCTCCTAGGGATGGATTGCACTCTTTAGACACAACAAGGTGAATTCAGGACGTGATGAGTCATTTGCGGGGCGTTTAATAGGTTTAGAGCTAACTTCTACACATCTACCTATTACATGGTTTTAAGCTCATAATAGTCCTAAAACATTTGTTTAAGCTTCCTTGAGGTTCATTGCACTCGTTTAACCTTGCTTAGGCCATTTTAGGGCGCGAAAATGGCAATTTTGGGCAATTTTTGGGAGTTATATGGGTTTTTGTGCCTAACTCATATARTTTTTACCTATTAAATGGTTTTAAAGCTGGGTTATGTCCTAAAACACTCACTTAAGCTACCTAGTGATTGATTGCACTCGTTTAGACAAAACAAGGTCATTTTAGGACGTGAAATTGTCATTTCGGGTGGGGTTTTAGAGCCTGACTTATATAACATCTACCTATTAGGCTATTACATGGTTTTAAAGCTTGATCATGTCCTAAAACATTTTTTTAAGTTTCCTAGAGCTTCATTGCACTATTTTAGACTCGCTTAGGCCATTTTAGGGCGCGAAATGGCAATTTTGGGCAATTTTGGGGAGTTAAATGGGTTTTTGTGCCTAACTTATATAATTTTCACCTATTAAATGGTTTTAAATCTCGCTCATGTCTTAAAACACTCACTTAAGCTACCTAGTGATTGATTGCACTCGTTTAGACACAACAAGGTCATTTTAGGACGTGAAATGGTCATTTCGGGGCGTTTTATGGGGTTTTAGAGCCTAACTTATATAACATCTACCTATTACATGGTATCAAAACTCGATCATGTCCTAAAACATTTTTTAAGCTTCCTAGAGCTTCATTGCACTCGTTTAGACTCGCTTAGGTCATTTTAAGGCGCGACATGACAATTTTGGGCRATTTTTGGGAGTTATATGTGTTTTTGTGCCTAACTTATATAATTTTTACCTATTACATAGTTTTAAAGCTCGGTCATCTCCTAAAACACTCATTTAAGCTACCTAGGGATTGATGGCACTCGTTTAGACAAGTAGATGTTGTACAAGAAACCAAGTCAATATAAAAATTGTTGCTTACCTCTTGTAAACTTCCCTTACAATCGTTGTGATGTGCTACTATTTCATACATGTATCTCATGACATAGTAGCCACATTTAGTCCCACCACTTTGCTGAGCACACTATTAGTGTAAAAAAAATGTTAAATTTTTGGAATCAAGTTTTAAGATATAATCAAAACTGAAAGTACAAGAATCGTACATTTATCACGTACCTCTATTTGCTCGAAAATCAAGTTTGGCCAACAACCTTTAAGAGCGCCTCCTTTAAAACATGATCTATAACTCTTATAGGCACTAAAAAACCATTAAAACAAGTAATGTTAAAAATGTTCATTGTTCAAATGAAGTTCTAATAAATGTTAATTAACACACTTACACTTGMAAAATTGGTTCAATGTTCAAGGAACGAGGTTATTCCTTCGATTGAATATTAGGATCAAACACCCACGCATTGCCAATATGAAGATCTATCACTATAAGAATCCAATGGTTGCTACATGCATCACATAACAACATAGCAAATTATTGCAACAAGGAGAGCCAAATTGAATAAGTGCATACTCTTGAATGTATGGAGCCAAGATGAATTTTCATTGTTTGACTTTCATCACTGCTTCACTGATAAAAGCCCTTTTCACATACRATCCTACCTCAACGGAAACTCTCTTGATTTCCGAAGTTGAAATTATTTGGGGACACAAGAATCTAATATGACTATAGTTGAACACTGAAAAGAAGTCATGATCTAGGTACCTACAATTCAAAAAGAAAATGATATTTAGTTTTTAATGCTCGTTAGAGTACGCTAATTATTAGACACAATAAAGGTGAAGAGAAATTTATTACAGAATATAGACATGGATCAATGACACATTCGCCCATGCTCCTCTAAGGAATTCAGAGATGTCATTAGGTGTAACCCATACTTCTTTATCATTTGGAAAATAGAACAAGGAKGCAGCCAATGAAACAGACACAGTGTCCTTCTCAACACTCATTCGAAAAAACAATAACTCGCATTCCTCTGTTAGTTTTTCAACTATGTTGTTGCCCACCAAATCCTCAAACCTAACAGTAGTTGACCCCTCTATCTTGGGATCACAACTAGCAGTAGGTGTGTCGCCGGCGAGGAGCGAGAGAGAAAGAGAAAGAGAGAGAAAGAGAAAGAGAGGTAGCGTAGTAAGAGAGAGAGAGAACGAGCGTGGTGAGAGAGAGAAAGAGAAAGAACATCGTGAGGAGAGGAGCAGTGGTGGGTCGCCAGTGCCGGTATGTGTAAGRAGAGGAGTGGTGGGTCGTCGTGAGGAGAGGAGGGTTTGTGTGAGTGAGAGGAGGGTTKGTGTGAGAAGACTCAAGAGAGAGAAAACAGTCTTTTGAAATGAAAAAAAAAATTGAAATGAGTGAGAGTGGGTAAGTCGGACAGCAGGCAGTTTTTTTTTAAAAAAAAATTATTTTACCGACCGAAAATTCGGTTGGTAMCACAGACCGAAATCCTATTTCGATCGGTGGTACCGACCGAACTTTCAGTCGATAAATTTGGCGGAAAATTGGTATATAGGCTTAGATGTTGAGAGGTTACCGACCACAAAAACCGGTCGGTAATACCGAGTTCTGTTATTTCGGTCGGTAATACCGACCGATTTTTCGGTCGGTAAAACTTCACCGACTGAAGGCGGTCGGCAACAGTCGGTATTACCGACCCAAAAAAACGGTCGGTGCTTTCGGTCGGCCGAAATCGATTTTCTTGCTGTGATGGTTGGTTAAAAGTGTTTTGGTTTATCCATCTTGGTCTTTGAAAACCCGGTGGGGGAATCCTATTAATTACTTGGGGAATTCGAGGCCCATTTTAAAAATTTCTTTGGCCCCATCCATTCCTTGGGTAGCTGGAGTTCATTGCTCGTGGCCCAATGCTACTTTGACCGCCTATCATGATTTTGGTTAGCAAAACCTTGGTTTAACCTTTGGTTTGATTCCAAAATTTTCTCGAGTTAGTGGTCTTTGGTTCCATAATATGGATCACATTAGAGCCAATACCATACATCATGAAATACGTTGGTCATAGAGCCAACACACTGACTTGGGTCATAGTAAACATTGCGAGGACTTCCATTTCAACATGACTTGGGTCATAACATTATTTGCCAAGCACCAAATCCATGTATCGATGCCAAATCTTCAAAACCATAACCATTGTCATTTTCTCCAACATACAGGAGCCACTTACATTATAGCAACCATAGGCCATCATGATCAAAGAACCACCAATCCTCACAAGAGAAATAACCATCATTAGCCTATTACAAAAGATGTGAGATTTACTCCCGTGCTTGAATGGTTCGAGGGCTCTGGGAGGAGGAGATTCCTCCTTCCCGGCTCTCTCAATGATGTATATAATGTCTTCCACTACTGGCGAACCCAGCCGGTGGGGGGGGGGGGACAAGGGACCACTTGTCCCCACATTTAAAAAAAAAATTAAAAAAATATATTTTAGAAAAAATGTTGTAATATACAATAAGTAAATATGAGAGAATAAAGAATCAAAGTCAGTCTAGCTCAAGCGGTTAGACACCTTTGTTTTCAATATCAAAGTCATGGTCAAACTTTATATCTTGAACAATATATTTCTTATCTTATCCTTCTTGTTTTTGCACTCTCTTGCCTTTTAATATTTCTACTTGTACTCCCCTTTTATATTTCATTCGCTACACATCTTGTATTTCTTTAAAATTTACATCTATCCTTCATTTTAATATATATCCTTTCCATAAGCTTAATAATTTATGTTTGATAAGAATTAATATTAAAATAGTCTTTATACTATAAAATCAAACATTGGGCTATAAAAAAAATCAACATTTGTCATCCACATCATCGCATACAAAACTAATCTTAGCTGATTTTTTAATATTTATTTTCTAATTTTCTATAAAAAACCAAATTTCTTGACGCTTTACGTGTATATAAGACTACTTTTGCAAAATTATAAATTGATATAAATATCCAATATTTGCATGCCTTGCATGCACTATAAGACTAATTTTGCTAAAGTTTTACAAAGTCACGTGTTAATCTAATGTAATTTAATAAGGAAATGCAAATTAATCACACTATTACTCATTTTTTTGATTTTTTAAATTGTTTTTTTCCGTATATGAACGTTCATACTTTGTCCCCCAGTTTTGAAATCCTGCATCCGCCACTGTTTCCAAGATCTTTTCCACAACCTCTCCACTTTCCAATGCATTAACCCTCTCTTTACTTGTCTCACTTTCTTGCCAAGTCACTAAGTTGTCGATCACATCCTCAATTATACCCTCACTTTAATCCTTGTTTCGATTCATAATTGGACCTCCCATTCTGGCATCCAAACTTGTTTTTGAAGCATTGGTTAGACCCATATAGAAAGTTTGGTGGAGTAACCATTTGGGGATCCCATGATGAGGGCACTCCCTTTKGTACTCTCGAAAACGCTCCAAAGCTTCCCCTAACGTCTTGCCTCCCATTTGTTGGAAACCTTGGAAGCTCAACGGTTCTTTTGTGGGGGAAAAACTTTTATAGGAAAGCTTTCGTTGTTTCCTCCCATGTTGTCAACGAGTTGGGTTTCACCTCCTTCTCGAGCCAATCCATGGCCCTTTTGGCTAAGGAAAACTCAAATAACTTGAGCCTCATAGAGTCTTGAGCTCCCCCACTCACCTTAATCGTGTCACAATATCGCTCGAAATCTTTCAAGTGTTTATGGGGGTTCTCATCCTTCAATCCATAAAAGGGCTTGGACTCGATCAACTTGATCAAGTTGGGCCGGATTTCAAAAGTTCCTTTTATTGAGGGTAGTCTTAATGCCCTCGTCGATGTAAATGAGCCCGGAGCTCCCATTTCTCTCAAAGACTTATCCATTGAAAACCAACTTTCTAAACTCTCTTGCTTAGGAACAAACAATCCAAATTGTCCAAGAGTAAACAATAAAATAATAAGCGTACTTTAAGTGAAGCACGAAAATCTTATTGTTTTTTTTTTAGAAAAAGCAACCAAAAACCAAGCTAGACTCGTAAAGACTTAAACACATCGCCTTCCAGGCAACGACGCCAATTTGATGGGTGCCGGCTAGGGTCATTGGATGAAAACCGAACCAGTCACTCTCAWATACTATTTATAATCCGATACCACTAACTATACACAAGTATGGTAGTAAGTAAGGGGTCGATCCACTGGGAAGGAATCAAAAAGTGTCTAAATCCGAACTTAACTAGCTTGGTAAGTAAACATACTTTGAAAAGGGGAAATTTGAATTAAGAATAGCTAATGCAAACACTTGAAATAAGGTTTGGGAAAACAAATACTCTAAAACACCTAGGAAATACTAGTGTCACCTTCTATAGTTAAGGATAATGCCAATCAAAGTGTGTGTTCTACTCCATCAAAAAAGGTGATTGCAATCATGGTTTGGAAATTTGATTAATATCATTTCCCAAGTCAATYAACCCTCTCAAKCCAAGTTCAAACCCAAGCCCCCTCAAGCTCTTACTTGAATTGAAAATCAAGAATCA
>SNQN01009766.1:0-11201 GCA_008642245.1 Bassia scoparia
AAGGAATTTTTACATATTTGTTTCATAATTTTTCGATTTATGTTTTAATAGTTATGAATTTCTAAAGCAAAAACGCAAAACCAAGTAAAGCGGGCCATCCCAGGATATTTTTTCCTCGAGACACGCYTCTCGAGGAAACCAAATATCCCGAGCATCGTGATAATATCAACCGCAATCYCAATAATATCGATTATAATCGTATAAAATCACATATATATTTTATACGATTATTTTACGATATTATTTCATTACAATTTCGCTATTCGAGGTAAAGCAAAACTGAGTATCGCAATAATTTACGCCGCAATCGCAATAATATCATATAGTAAACATATAAAATCATGTATGATTATATTACGATACTATATCATCGRAATCTCACTATTCGAGGCRAGGAAAATCGGCCGAAATCCAAGTTAAAACTATGCGCAATTACGCCCAGTTTTGGGCGTAGATGCGCTCAAAAATAACCTGTTTTGGCCGATTTCGACCCTTGCCTATAAATAGGGAGCCTCTCCATTCATTTTGGGGGCTGATGCGACTGTGGACGAACTCTCTCTCATTCGTTCAACTCTCTCTCTCTCTCTCTCTCTCTCTCTCTCTCTCTCTCTCTCTCTCAAACACTCAAACACTTTAAAACACAAATCAAACACATAAAAGCACATTCAAAGGTTCTTTTGCAATAGATCTAGGAGGTTTTGAAGGGTTCTAAGGTTCGACAAGGGTTCCTAAGGGTCTAAATCTGCGTCCTTGGTCTTCGACAACGTGTTGCGAGGTAGGTTTGAGGCCAGCGTCTCAATTCTAAATCCCCTTRCGCATGCTTGTTTAGAAATTTGACTTTCTATGTAATTTMCATGTAATACTGATTAACAAACGATTTGTCAATTCAAATTAAAAGAAACCTTAAGGCATAACTTTAATTCCTTGTACGAGTGCTTGCATGCTTGTCTTACAACGATAATATGCTTTAACAAAGACCTGCAAATTTCGTGTTTCARGCCTAATAAGATAATTATGGACAATCGACATTAGGTTCTTGGAATTCGAATAACAACACATGCCACAACAAACTTGCATAGTATTCTGTTAAACAAACCCGCCTAGTAATTTTGCATGCTTAGGGTTAAAACGGAAAACTGTTTGTTCTTGTCCTTCGGACAATGAACTCGCAATAACTGAGTAGAGGCCGCTAGATTCGGGGGTGCTGTTGCACACTTCACCCTTACCCTTGTCCTTAATCCAGACCTTTGGTGCACTACCAGACATAGAGCCTTCGCCTTGCTTTATTGCAATTATATGCAAGGCTTAATACGGGTTCCACAGCTTCCCTAAAGAAGTGCGGTGGCGACATCCTTTACTCATTTTGACGATAAACACACAATCCAGGTATACTCACAATATGCAAAAGCAAGAATTCAATTCTAGCAAACAAAATTGAGCCGCCCTTAAATTGTACCCCCCGGAGCAGAGCACCGGCCCAGTGCTGGCTCGGTGACGTCCGATGCCCGTACACCCGGTACTTTAGAAATTTGTTATCTCTAAACCACTCCTTAAGTGGCAACCATATAGTCGGCACATGAACACCTGGTCATCTGCACCTTCGTCCCGTTTCTATTCCGGGTTCTTCTTATCCCTCTGAATGGGCAAAAGAATCAGTTCCCTGGTAAGGAAATATCTCTAGAAGCTTCAGCCTTCTCATCCAAATTAGGGAAATAGTTTACACCAGCACAGTTGGGTGAAGAACCTTCAGCCGACGCAACACACGAAGTGTTTCATCATTGAGGTTGGCTTGGATAAAAACGAATTCCGGTTTTCATTTCCCGTGCGTACTTGTTTTATTCCAAGCGTTCATATAAGCCGCCATTATTAGAAATTTGGAACAACCAGACTTGCAGTCGGAAGCCTTTGTCAGGTTAATGCATGTATGAAACGGCATTGATGTCCGGCACATATTTGCATCTATTGGACACGGCTAAAAAATGAAATGTGCTGTCAAGAATTAGGTGTCAACTAGCAGTTGCCAATTTCATACAGTGATAGCACTGGAAAAATAAGTGTGGAATGGGGAATTAACCTCATATCAAGGATAGGCCCGGTATATACCAACGAACCCAAAGGTAGCGTCGGTAATTGGTTGCTGCGGTGTTGGAATAATGATGTCCGAAGCACCTAACCTTAGCCTCTCAACATACTGGCTAAGTGATTAGTAGTCGTTCTAACCATCTTCCCCAACCTTAGTCCTAGTAGGTTGGATGAATTCTTCATCCGTCCTATTTTCGATTTTCAAGGAAAAGACTTCTGACTTCTACTCTCATAGAGCCCTCTCCGACTACCAATTCCTCTTCTTCCTCGGCATCCAAAGGATTTGCGTCAAAAATTGTAAGAATGGCTCGTTGAGTGGCCGCTCTGCAGGTTCAACCCTATCGATCGATTCGGCTATTTCTTCCTCGATCTCTAATTCATGACCTTCATCGACCATATGAATCCTATTATGAGAGAGACAATCATTCATATGGTTGGTCCTGGTCAAAGGTTCATACGCTTGGTCTTGGTCCTCTATAGAAAAATCTTAATCCATTACATAGGCTCATAAGGGATCACTTGTAAAGTAGACTCGGCGCCCTCAGGATGCGCCTCATTTATTAGTCGGCTAGTTATCTTGACTCTAGCCATTCGCACCTAAAAATAAATGGGGAGAAGTGACCTTATTATTTAGTATTTGAGGGCAAACAAAGGACTCTTGGGACCTATGGACCCGGAAGATGTTGCCTAGGCCCCAAGAGGCCTTCAACATTAACTTTAGTGGAATAAAATTTGAATAAGGAGTACAAGTAGTTGAAGACATTATTGAAAAAGGAATAAGAATAAAGAATAAGAAGTATACCTGTAAAGAAAAGTCGGTTGACTCTGAAGACTGGTTAACTTTGAAAGATTGGAGACTAAAACTTTGAAGACATAGAAGAGAGTGAACGCACTCAAAAAGGATAAGTTAGAGAGATAAACTAAAGGGGGAAGGAGAAAATCTAGAGAGATGTTGGAAGATTGAAAATTAAACTGATTTTTTCTCTCCTCAAAGCTGTGATATAGAACTCTTGAGCGGGAAATAGAGAAGTTTGAAAATTCTTGACAAAATGACCAAAAGCCACAAACTCGCATATGTAAGGTATCGGCATCAGATGTCAAAACCCACTGTTCGACCAAAGAGATGCCGGTATGCCAGCAACCCAAAATGGGTGTAGGCGGCTATAAGAATGCTATAATGTACTTGGCCAAAAGTGACCAAGTACTAAGCATATCCGGCCAAAGAGATGTCGGTATGCCACTTGTAACCCCAAAATGGGTGTAGGCGGCCTATAAGAATGCTATAATGTACTTGGTCAAAGGGGCACCAAGTACTAAGCATATTGACTAAAGAAATACCGATATGCCACCTGCAACCCCAAATGGGTGTAGCGGCATGAAAGAATGCTATAATGTACTCACCCTGCCTTATGTACTCATGTACTATGTTTTATACTTATTATGTGTTTAGTATTTTATTTATTATTACTTTGCATGGTTATCTTGACGTAAACATTCTTTATCCTACAAGTTGTTAGATAAATTTGCTAATAAGTATGATTTTTTAGGCTTGTTTGAGACATAATGTATTATTAGTTTTGGCCCAAATCAATGTAAAAATTGTCTACATAAGCTTTTATTTGGTTGGGATTTGATGGGTCGGAAAAATGGGAATTAGACGATACGAACACCCGAATGGGGATGATTTTAAGTATGTACACATTGAGTGGGATGAGGATAGAATTTGTGCCCATCATGGACATGAGAATGAGGATTTGGATGAGAATTTGAAAACCCGTCATGCCTTACCCCGGCATGTCCCATTTGCATCCATAGCCTAGATGAGACAATAAGGACTTGAGTAGTGGGCCGGTCGAGATGGAAGATGTAGCGTTAACTATTTAGAGAAAAGAAAGAGGAAAGAGAGATTAGAGAGAGAGAGAGAGAAATGAGTGAATGTTGATTGTTGAGTTTAGTGAGTATTTTAGGGTTTACTATTTGACCTAAAAAACAATATGGCCCAATAGCTAACAATATTRCTCATTCATTTGTCAAACTCATTCGGATACAATTATTCAGATATCCAGTATTCGATTTTTTCTAATTTTGGATATCTGAAATCTTAGATTCTACTATTCAAGTTGGCATTTGCTCAGGGGTACTCTACATAATTACATGAAATAATGGAAGTAACTTTGGAAGATTTGTATGATATGATCTTCRTAAAAATCTAAAACAATTGCAGGATATTTTATGTCATAACTCTACTTTTTTTTGTTCAAGCCTTAATAACCCAAGACCAAGTATGTCACATGCTTTCATCCATAGAATTATATCTTAACATTCTATAACACTGTGAATTGTATTAACTTTGATTAATGATAATGTTTCACCAACAATTACTCAAAATTATTATATGAAAAGTTTAGCATTTCCAAGCATAAGGGCTAAGGGTAAAGAAGAGATTGTTAATTAAGGAATAAATTGTCATGTCAATTAATCAACTAAAAGAAAAAAGTTTAATCAACAAAAATTTGTCAAAAATACTTTTTTAAATTTTTTTTTGTGAGACTAGACCTTTTTAAAAAATTGATGCAATGAGGAATTTATTTTTTTTTAAAGAAAAAAACCTAGCAAGGAAAGATCTTGTATGTTCGTGTTTTCAGTCGTTGACTACTATTTTTCGTCGTTTGCTTCCTCTCTTTCACTAATCTCACTCAATATTTTTTCAATCTAATTCAACCCTCACCATCACCATCACCTTGATGCACCACCCGGCCCATTTCCACCAGGTCACAACCTCACGCATCCACCCACCTCACACACACCTCGAAACTACCATACATTACCCACCACAACCACCCTCACACATTGTTGCACCACCCTATGCATCCATGCACCTTTAAATCGAATCAATGGAGGGGAAAAAAGAGTGGAAATGTGAAAAAATGAATGCAAATAGAAACGTCAAAAAAGGTAGTCAAGGTCTCTTTTTGCATGATTTTTTAAAAAAAATGTCTTTTCTCGCAATTTTTTAAAAAGGTCTGTTCTGAAAAAAAACTTTTAATTAATGATTAGGGTTCAAATAAATTATAGTAATCAATTAATTGAATTACATTCAATAATAAATTTATCACGTGAATTAATTCATCCACATAAAAATCTACATATTATTAACTATATCGTATTATTGTTATGTATATAGATTCATGTTCATATGTCAAGGCAAGTAATAATCTTCATTTGATGTTCAAACTACAGAGGACATAACAACCACTAATGGATAATCGGAAACAATTGCTTGTACATTGTTGTTCTTATTGTATATGTTGGAATTAATTACTCCATCCATTCCTTGAAATGTAACTATTTGTGTTTCTTTCATTATTCATAAGTGAATAGAATCTTGTACTTTGTAAATAACTATAAAGGTATAGTAATAAATATAGTAATGTGAGATCTTGTTTGATTTMAATTAAGGAGTAGATTATTAATATATTATAATTTTTACATGTATACATTTAATGATGTAAACGATGATGCAAAACATGCATTGGGAATTGTACGAATAGCAAATGGCTACATTTTCATGGAATGGAGGAGTACAAAATTTTTACATTATGGCACACATTAATTTCCTGTAAAATAATAGTAATTGTTYAAAAAACACATAGAATATGTAATAATATACTAATATAGTTACATGAAAGACTGAAAAATGTCATTAAAATAATAATTGTAACAATTTAAAGTATTTAATTTGTTATAATAATGATGCACATAGTTGACGCCTAAGGTTGTAACAAAACTTTCCCCCTCTAAAATTACTTTACTAGCCCGACACATGAAAAAATTAGCAACAATAATAAATAAACATACTTAGAAAAATTCAATCAACTGTAATCAATGCTCTAAAATAAATGCAATATATTATTTTATAAGTGATTTAATCACACATGTATTTGACATTTTTTTTTACCTATAATCACTAAATATCAACTCATCAACCAATCACAATTTAAAAAAAAAAAATAATGGAAGTTAATTTAAAAATACAATTCTAAAATTTAAACAAAAAAAGAGTACGAGATCGGTTAAGTGGTCAAAATTTCCTTCTTATTTCAGGAAATCATGGGATCAATCTTCATCCCTACCTGTGTAACTCTGTTGGCACCAAAAAGTAAATACTTCGTATAGTTGACTTATGGATATGGATGTTAGAGGGGTCTCCTCCTCTCGTATCGCTAAAACAATTAGTTTTGTTTACCCTTTTCTCTCCATGTTAGACCCCCTTTTGTACCAAAAATAATATTATTAATTAACTCTAAAAAAAACTGTTTTCGATTGTAAAAACTTTTTTAAAAAAAATACAACCGTTATTGTTCTTATCCAATCCAAAACCGAAATCAAGAACTCTAGATGTTAGAAATATTTAGATAATATTTTCTCATATTTATAGCCTTGTTTATAGGGAATAATTTCCATGTATATCTTCTTGCTATTTTGTAATCTTCTAATTGATTCCATAATTATATGAAATGGATGTACGTTATATACTAGCAATGCAAAGTCAGTAAAGGGTAAGAGATTACCCAAAATATTCTCTACGTGGTATCAGAGCCCAAGTTGGTGTAATTGATTGAGACAACTCTGTTGGAATATTAGTGAATTCAAAGGGTTAAAAGGTTACTTGGTTTGTTCATTGTTCCACATGGATAGAAAACCCAAGAGTTCCCTTTCTTTATTAAGGAGTTAGTGCATTGCTATTGTTTGAGGCTTAGTGAGTACGGTGGTATTGGTATCCCACGCGCGTCCACGCGCCGGCGCCGCCTCCGACCCAGTCGAGCTCGTGTTGGTGACACATGCGCAGGTGTCTGGTGTGGCTTATATTTTACGTCCAGATTCCTTTGTTTATTTTTGGCAGTTACAAAATTAAATTCTTGTAACTGTTGTTATTATTCCTCCTTGATTCTCGCCAAGAATAATTCACAGTCGTTACACTTTCCTTATGTTTTCTTCTACCCGTTGTCTTCCACCCTCACTATATAATGCCTTCTTTCGTTCAGTTTGAGATACACACAAACAATTCTCTCTCAAACACTATATTCTCCTTCTCTGATCTAAGCACACCCATTGCAGTTCCAACTCCCTTTCTGAAGTGCACGAATTAGGGAGATGTCGTTCAATCATGAGGGGCAAACGCCGTGTAACCGATTGCACATAATCGGTGGCGAATTTTTCTTCTAAGATAGTGGTTAATACCACAGCGCGGACAATTTCCTCAAACCTCTAAAAATTCGCCTTTCTAATTTGAATTATAAATACCTTTTCCTACAATTTAGAAGCAAATTTTCTTACGTTATTTTCAGAAATGGACTCTCTACTCTTGTCAAAAACTCTTCCTAATCTAATGGTAATGATCACAGCAAATGTGAAGTTGTGTTGTGCTAAATACACTAAAAACGTTTTTAAACCTGTTGTTGAATCCATTATGTCTAATCACACATGGGAATTGGTTTGACTACCAAAAGTAGTAAAGCCATTAAATGTCAGGGATCTTTAAAAAGAAGCGCAAAACTGATGGCTCAGTTGAAAAGGTATAAAGCTAGACTTGTTATTAAAGGACTCACACAAAAACTTGTGTTAGATTTCTTTTAGACTTACTCCTGTAACTAAGATCGCCACTATTAGTACTTTGCTTGCTTTAGCATCTAGTTTTAAATTGATTATTCATCAGATGGATGTTAAACATCTTTCTTGAATGGCGACTTAGAGAGGAGATTTACATGGTTCAACCTCTAGGTTTTGTTGTTCCAGGACAGGAACACAAGGTGTGTAAGTTAAATAAATCTCTCTATGGCTTAAAACAAGCTCCAAAACAGTGGTATGAAACGTTTCATAAAAACTTCTTAGTTTTGGTTTTGTTGTGAATCGTGCGTGATGCTTGTGTGTACTCAAAATGTTTGGCAATGATTGTGTCATAATATGTTTGTATGCTGATGACATGCTAATTTTTGTACACACATGAGAGCCATTGATGAGACTAAAGTGTTTCTTTCCTCCAAATTGAGATGAAAGACTTAGGTGAAGTAGATGTGATTGGGTGTTAAAGTCACCAAAACAGGTAATGGCTTTACTTTGTCTCAACCTCACTATGTGGAAAAAGTGTTAAAAAGTTTAACTCTTTTGATGTTGTGCCTGTCAAAACTCCCTATGATGTTAGTATTCACTTGAAAAAACATGAAGGTAATAGTGTGTCTAAAGCTGAATATGCTAAAATAATTCAGAGTTTAATGTTTTTGATGAACTATACTCAGCCTGATATTGCATATGTTGTTAGTAGACTTAGTCAGTATACCCATAACCCAAGAAGGGATCATTGGGATGCGCTTAGGCGTGTTCTAGAGTACCTAAAGGGAACCATTGWTTGGGGTTTGCATTTTGCTGGTTATCCTGCTTTTTTGGAAGGATATTGTGATGCAAACTGGATTTCTGACAATGATGAGGTAAGTACTACTAGTGGTTATCTTTTTACTTTGTGTGGTGCAGCAATATCATGGGATTCTGCGTGCGAAACAGACTTGTATAGCCCGGTCCATGATGGAGTCAGAGTTTATAGCTCTTGACTTGGCAGCGCAAGAGGCCGTGTGGTWYAGGAATCTCTTGGCAGATATTCCTTTGTGGGGGCAACCTGCTCCGCCTGTTTCTTTACATTGTGACTCACAGGCTGCAATCAGTGTTGCAAAGAACAGTGCGTATAATGGTAAGAAAAGGCACATACAAATCAGGCATGAATCAGTAAGATCCTTAATTGTAAGTGGGGTTCTTACTATGGAATATCTGAGGTCAGAGAGGAATCTTGCAGATCCACTAACTAAAGGACTAAACAGAAAACTAGTCCATGATACGTCGAGGGGAATTGGGCTTAAGCCCGTTAGATGAGAAATTCARAGTTGATACCCAATCTTGCTAGGCAAGGTTCGTAGACTAACGAAGCTGTGAATAGACTCATCGTTGTACATCTTCCCATTCCTATGACTTGTACTTTTTTGAGMTTGAGCTTATGCTCTTAATGATTCTATAGCCTAGGATATGGGTGGTCCRATGAAAGGACTTGATGGTTTCACCTACGTGAGTGTGAAGGATTGGCCACTTTCTATGAAAGACTTTGGCAGTTTTTCTAGAGCACTCACGAGTGTCCCAAGATTTATGGGCCATATTTTGTTGTTAATCGTGGAACTTGTAATGTATGATTAGGTGAGATGCATGTTGTTGAGTTTTATTTCTTGATCAAAAGCGTTCAAGATTCGTTCACCCTTTTGGTAGAGAAATTGCTCAATTTAACTATGTGTTCGTTTAATCGTAAGACACCAGCACTTAAGTAACAAACCTATTTGAATGCTCAGATCAGATTCTTTCCTTTTTTCCTTCGGTTTTGTGGGGGGTTGTTGGAATTATTAGTGAATGCAAAGGGTTAAAAGGTTTACTTGAGTTTTGTTCATTGTCCCACATGGATAGAATACCAAGAGTTCCCTTTCTTTAATAAGGAGTTAGTGCATTGTATTGTTTGAGGCTTAATTAGTGAGTAGCGTGGTATTGGGTATCCCCACGCGCGCGCCGATYCCGCCGTCCGGCCCGGCTCGAGCTCGTGTTCGTGACACGTGCACGATGTGGTGTGGCTTTATTTTTACATCCAATTCCCTTGTTTATTTTTGGGCAGTTACCGAATTGAATTCTTGTAACCGTTGTTGATTAATTTCCTCTTTGATTCTCGCCCAAGAATAATTCAGAGTCGTTACACTTTCCTTCAGTTTTCTTCWATCCGTTGGCTTTCCACCCTCACTATATAATGCCTTCTTTCGTTCAATTTGAGATACACACAAAACAGTTCTCTCTCAAACACTTATATTCTCCTTCTCTGATCTGAGCACACCCATTGCAGTTCCAACTCCCTTTCTCGAGTGCACAAAATTAGGGAGTGTCGTGTTAATCTTGGGGGGCAAATGCCGTGTAGATGATCTCACATAATCGGGGRGAATTTTGCTTCTAAGACAGTGGTTAATACCACGGTGCGACAATTTCCTCAACCTCTAAAATTCGCCTTTCTAATTTGAATTTACAATACCTTTTCTTACAAACTCACGGACAACTCACATGTGAGGGGGAGTGTTGATTCCATGAATAACCCACATGTGAGTGTATGTGTTGTCCCACATTTAACTTAGGGGGAGCGTTGTGGTGATAAATTTCACATCGAAAGAATTCGAGAGTTAAGACCGCATTATAAGGCTGGAGAGTATAATTTACTCACGAGCCTTGACGATAATAATTAGGATAAAGTTCCCATAAAAATTGGTATGGTTCTTGAGGTTCCATTCTTTGTTCTGTGCAATTGACCATCAAACACTTGGAGCAACAAGTACATTCGATGAAAGGTTTCAATGAATATTCAGTTCCTCCCACAAGCAATTGATTTTACCGAACGTACGAAGCCCCATCGTTTTTGTCTTCGGTCATTGTACACATTAGCCCACAGGTTTTCTTGAGTGTTTGAATCCGCAGGGTCAGTTGACAACGGCAAAACGAGTTTTGTATTGTGTCCCAAAGTTTCTTCGCATTCCCTGATACTTAGAAAGGCTGCCTTTAATTTCAGGGTTAATCATTTCATAATCCTGAACGAATAATCATGGCTTGGAGTTGTGTTCCAATCCCGATTGAATTGCAAGGAGATACGGGTCCGTGAGTAGTCTCGCTCCAAGAATCTTGAATTTGCGAGAGCCTTTAACAGCTAGTTAAATATCGCCTTACATATTCGTCATAATTGTCCACCTTTGAGACGAGTCGAAGTTAAATACATATCACCAAGCCCAACTCTTGGGATCCGAGGAAAAAAAGCTGTAAAATAAGGGTCAATTCTGGCGGCGACGTCGGTGAGAGCTTCTTTTACCCCAATGAATAACGTCTAAGAATATGTGATGTAATTGAAGAGGTTAAGGATCTAGTCATCTGATACCATGTAGAGAATTATTTTGGTTTACATCTATTGGGTCGCGCCTGCCACGGGAGTGCAAGTCCACATGACAAGACCAAAGGAGGTTCACTTCAAAATCAATATGGGCAATAGGGTGAGTAGCTTCCTA
>SNQN01009768.1:0-24158 GCA_008642245.1 Bassia scoparia
ACTGTTTTAAAGTCGTGATAGATTGTTATTCAATTCTTCATGTAATCATGATGACTGCACTCAGAAATAGATTTTCAAAGGGATAACTTAGTATTGAAGGATATATTTATAAAAGGAAAAATTTGTAACAAGTTTTAAGATAGCCATTATCATTAGTCATTCTTTAGTAATAGAATATAAATAAATAAAAGAGTTTTTTGTCATTAACCACCTTRTATAAGAGGTGTTTTGTCACAAATCACCTTTTCTAAATTTAATGGTCTAAAACCACCTTTTCTGATATATCTTTTGTTCATCACCACCTACTCGTCAGATTCCGGTGTTGACTTGCACGTGTAAGTCACGTGACTCATCAAAATGTATATTTTAAGCTTTTCTTTTATTTTTTAGTCTAAATACCTCATTTCCCCTAATTCCAACCTTATATCCAACCATTAATCCTCGAAATTCCAACCTTAACCTCCAAAGACTCGATTTTTGGAAAAATATTTGACTTGCATGTGGGGAGATTTAGAGTCTAAATAGTGGGATGCAAGGTTGAAATTGGGTAGAAAAAGGGATATTTAGGCTAAAAAATAAAAGAAAAAAAAGTGCATTTTGATGAGTCACGTATCTTACATGTGCAAGTCAACGCTGGAATCCGATAAGTAGGTGGTTTTAGACAATAGGTATATTAAAAAAAAGTGGTTTTAGACAATTTGTCTTTAAAAAGATGGGTTTTAACAAAATACCCCTTACAAAAGGTGGTTAATGAKAAAAAACCTTAAATAAAAAAAAGGGTTTATCTCATTRGTGGTCGCGTATAGGTTGTTTTGTATCGTTAATAGCCATGTCMTTTTTTAATATTAAAAATAACCACTAATTTTACACAAGAGTAATTAAACCTAATCGATTTGCTCTAATTTTGACTAAAATACTTAACCACGGTTTAAAAATTAAAGCTAAAACCCTACAACTCACCCATTTCCCTCTTTTCAAAACCCCCTTGCCGCCACCGACCGTCATCAATTTCGCAACCACCACCTAGTGGAGTCACTCRCTCAATCGTCTCCTCTCTCACACAAACCCAACCCCTATAGTACAGTAGCCACAATCACCACGAAACCAWCCCCCATAGCGGACACCYCCGCATGCAAAAACCATGTAACGCAACCCAAAACCACCACCTAATCCCCATATCGAAACCRAAAARAGKAAATCAAACCATGAATCCAATCACCTTCGGGAAAACTAGAACAACAACTCAAGTCACAAACTTAATCAAACCTGATCGAACACACTAGCTAATCCCCATATCGCAACCAAATCGAACCCGCCACCTAATTGAACCTAAACATCCAGCCACCACTCAACCTAATCCCCATATCGCAATTTCCAATCGCAACGAGATCAAACCCAACCACCATCTAATAAAACCCAARCACCATCTAATAGAACCCACCGCGAACAATAAAGAGAGAGTTGCACCGTGGTGGTTAGGGTTTTGGGATTGATCATGTTGGGGATGACGGTGGTGGTGATTGCAGTGGTTGAGGGGGAGAGATAATGGTAGTAGCAGAGGTGGAGGGGAGATTATGGTGGCAAGGGAGGTGGAGGGGGTTTTATGTGATGTAAGAGAGAGAGAGAGAGAGAGAGAGAGAGAGAGAGAGTGTGTGTGTGTGTAGGAGGGGAGTTAGGATAAACTACTAGATAAAAGACTTGTTACAACGGTTAAAAACCATTGCTTTAGTGCTAAAAACCGTTGCCAAAGATTCTGGCAACGGTTTACCGTTGCACCCCTTCTCTCTTGCAAAAAGTCTTTTGCAATGTATTGCCACTTTTGCAACAGTTACGTCTAATTGCATAATTATGTCATTTGCCAAAGTCTTTAGCTCTTAGCGACTGTTCATTCGATCTGTTCGCCAAAGGTTTAATTGCACGATTTTCAATCTTTGTACGGGTCTCTGGCGCGACATGACTGTATGAAAGTCTTAATTCCGAAACAAAATAATCTAGGTAATTCATAACTACATTATAATACAAAAATATCTTTGCAACCCTTTATTTTTTGCCATTTAACACATATGCATAGATGAATATTTGCTGATTCCATTGAGAACTATATCTACATAAGTTGTGAATAATCATTAAAACTTTTGTTATAAATATATCAAATTTACACAAATTACCTGATTAAACAAGTATAAGAATAAACGTTTTAAATTATCCATATACTTAGTCGTAGTAACCAAATATCACAATACACATATGTCCAAAATATTCGCATATCAACTATTCACAAAAGTTCTAAGCTACAATCAATAATAGATATGTGATTAATGCTTGATATCATTCCACACATCCTGCGCACCACCGCTTTCGAAATTGTACGTTATTGGAAAAAACAAATCAAATGTAATATTTACCATCATAGCTTGTTCTTTCGATTTAGCAAATCAATGCAGTTAACTTTTCCAAAGATTAAACAAGTCAACAGAAGACAAGTACAATGGAGCTCTATGATTAGGAAAAAGGTTAAATTCTTGGCACACGAGGAGTCGCCATCTTATAATAAATGCTAAAAGAAGGCGACAAAAGCACCGCTAATATTTTGTTAACCGAGTTGTTATAGCTTGTAATGAAGACACATACGATTAATTTACAGAGATCAAGGTGACCAGTGAGTTAGTTAGAAAATCTGTATGGGTTGCTATTGAATCACATTATACATTTGCTTCCTAATTATGTGTACTTACTACAATTTGGGGATGTGTGATGCCCTTAAGTTTGAGTGATTTATGGCTGGCTTATTTCCTGGATTGCGGTCTTTTCTTTGTGGATTATCCCTTTTTTATGTTTGGGGTCGTCGGTTCGACCTCAGGTGGGCTATCCTAACTTTATCAACAACCAGTTGGATCTTACAGGCCTTCCGATTAGGTTTACCAATACTTCCTTTTCATTATTAGTATATATTACACTACCAAAATCAGAATTAAAATACCATAGCACTATAACCCATACTGAACTGAGAATGTTATAAGATTTTTATTTACCTATAGTATTCGAAATCACTCTTATTACCATAGGATGATACATTTCCCTACAATTACAATCAACTAATACATTGAAGTACAACCTCAAGAAGTGTACCACCCACTCCGACAGGTATTACATTTGATCTCTTCACAGTGCAATACAAAAGTCTAACATATCTTATTGTCTACCAATCCAAATCGTTCTTGACTGAAACAACGTACTGAAAGATAACAATACTAAGTCAAGCAAAATCCGTGATTCTCGGCTAACTTTCAAATCAATAAGGCAACTCATAACATCCAATCAATACGTAACAATCAATTAGACGTACCGAGGTTATCAACAACAACCATAGCAAACCCAATTAAAACATCACCATACTAAAGAAAAGGTACAATAATATCTAAAATTGAGGAAATATATAAAACACAAAAATAAATCAACATAGACACCCTAAATCAAAATTGAAGAAACACTTAAACTTGAATTGGCATTTCTTCTCGGTGGGAGAACAGATGTGAGCCCAGAACGCCGACGTGCTAAACCTTCCTGAATGACTTCGTCACATTCTTGCCATTTAATTTCTGCCGTTTTCTCAAAGCTGAAATCTAAATTTGTAGATTCATAGAAATGAACTGGTGAATTAGTTAGAGAGAACAGTAAATATTTCTAGGTATCGATTTATTAGTCATGAATGTTCAAAATTTTCAGGAAATTAGTTGGGATGGTTTTTTGGTTTCATCTTTATAATTGAAGCTTTTTTTTGTAGTCTTAATTTTAATTACGTAGGGAGCGATATATGATGACCGCGTGTTTGAAATTCAATCGAAATTTTGCCAGAGTTGTGAAATTATATGGTGCAGCTCCTTCATTAGTGTTGCAACCGCTAGATATGACTGTTGCTAGAGCCGTTGCAAATGGTGTTAACCGTTGCCTTTTATAATCTATTGTGTAACYGTTTTGATTTAGCCCGTTGCCTTTTCTAATTTTTTGCAACAATTGTTACTAAGCTTGTTGCCTATTCACTTTAAACTGTTGCAATAATGTAATTGTTGCTAAAGTTGTTGCAATAAAGCAAACCGTTGCCAAAAGGCGTTGCAAATGCTCATTTATTTAGTAGTGAACCATGGTTAAATGATTTAGTCAAAATAAAAACAATGCAAATTGACTATGTTATATGCTTTAATCTAAATTAGTGGTTATTTTAAATATAAAAAAAATAGATGATTACTATTGATACATACAAACCAACTTTAGATGYCCACCAATGAGAAAAACCCAATAAAAAATTAGCAAAAAATTATTTTTAATTTTTTTACTCGCAAAGTTTAATTAAATATGATATAAATCACACTAGATATTATTTTTGAGTTTGTTAGCTTAGTAGATGAGCCAATAGCAATTGAATAGAGGTTTATATTCCACATGAAGTGCCCCAAAAATTGCGTAACATTGATAAGGAGATTTCATATAATTAACTTATGTTTGGTAATCTGCTTGAAATGTCACTCTGGTCCTGTCGTATTACTAGGTATTGTGACTCAACAAGATAATGTTCACTCTAACATGTTCAAAGTTGTGTCAAGTGTCCTTCACCTTATAAATGTCCTTAAAGTCGTGATAGATTGTTCTTAAATATTGCATGTGATCATTTAATGCAAACATTGAAGGTAGAATAATTTGGAATCAAAAGATGAATTATATGAAAAATGTCAACAAAAACCTATTGAAAGTCAAATTTTTGCGAACAACTGTCAAATAAATTTTCTTTAAAAATATAATTACCAAATAACTTCAAGATCTTTGCCTATTATTCTTTGAGGCTTCCTTAGTTAGAATATAGATAAAATTTTGATCATAAATTTTGAATAAATCAAATTTGTACTTGCAATTTTAAATAAAGATAATTGAAATCTCACACAATATTATTATTATTTGACGAGCACATGATTTTATTTTGAAATTCTCCCACTTTGAAAATGAGTCGGTGGGAGTTGTGTGTGGGGCTTATACTATATGAGGAGCCCAAAAAACCACTTATATTGATTAGGAGATTTCAAAATGAACTTACATTCAACCATCTACTTAAGATGTCATTATTTTGTTGTCGTAWTAGTAGGTACTACGTATCAACAACCAAATGTAAAACCTAGCCTGATAGAGGTGTCAAATGTATGTGTTTCTATGATCTTGAAAACATTTTTGAAGGTCYGGATAAATTGCTCTTAAATTCTCCATCTAATCAATTAATAGAAATAAAATATATATTTAAATAAAAAGGAAAATTTTCAACAAATAATACCTATTCAATACAACTTTTTTTGTTAAGAAATACTTCTTCAATTTATTATAAAAAAATAATTACCTTCTAAACCCTACTTTTTTTTTACAAGAAATGGTCATTTGACCTTTCTTTTGTAAAAGAATAATATAAATGAAATTTTTATCAAAAATTAAGAGTTTTGTAAATTTTTCTCACAAAAGTTAAATAAATAAATATGATTAAAAACTCACAAGATATTATTTTCGAAATTGTCCACTCAATTAGCAGTGAGCAGTAGGAGGCGTGCTTGAAGCTTCTCCTACATGAAGAACCCTAAAAATGAGAAAAATTGCTCAGGAGAATTCAGAATCAACATATGTTTGATAAACTAATTAAGATATGCAACCATGTTGATTGTTGTTTTATATCAGGATTTTTTTTGTCTAACCATCTTATATCGATTTTTTTTGTGAAAACCCTCTTATATAGCTATTATGGTTGCCTAAAACCATATTATCTAACTATTTAGTTGCCTAAAACCATCTTATCTACCGATTTGGTTGCCTAAAACCATCTTATCTAGCTATTTCATTGCGCAAATACCATCTGTAGTCTGATTCGGGACCTATTTGGAGTGCCTAAATACCCACTATATATAGCTTTTCTATGCTAAAGCCAGACCACTAATGTTTTTGTCTGTGTTGATACCCATGTATATGTCATTGTAAGCAAAAGAAGAAATCGAAGTGATGAGTGAATTGAGATGAGTTACGAAGTGACTACTCGTACAAAAATGCAAAATGGAGATGAGATGAGATGAAAAACAAACAAAAAGTGCGGAATAAATAAAGGAAAAAATGCGAGTCAGCAGCCGAAATCCGTGGAAAGATGGAGGTCAACAAACAAACCCCTACAAAAAATTATTTCAACAAAAAATCTACATAAGATAGTGAGTAATCAACTTCCAGTTAATTATGCATATCGAAGCAAAATTTATGAAAGTTAGCCTTTATCCTAGAATATTATCAAAAACATGTTGAATTGTGTGCGGACACAAGTCTAGACTTGAAATAGCTCGATATGCAATTGCATGATGTGATGACGATAGGATTGTGTTTTTATTAAACATTTAACTAAGAACATTGATAGGAGATTTGTAGAAACAAATTCCGTTTGATAAACTACTTAAGATTCTCCTATGTGATATTGTAATGCAGGTATTGCATTCATTAACAGATAGTAAAGAAATTTAGCATGACTGAATTTTCAGTGTCTTTCTGATTGCTGAACCTATATTTTTCAAAGCGACTAGAATGATTCTTGAACGTCATGAACATTTCAAGCTCTGTTGTTCAGGGTGTGAAACTTCTTGAAAGTGTTCCTCCATTTTCATTTAATTGTTTAGTCACAAATAAAGGAATGTAAACCATTTCATTGAAACAAAATTCTCTTACATGATGGAAAATCATCTTTTTGTTAGGATTTTCTAAGCTGTCCTTAAACATTTCTGAATTCGAAATCGTGTCCAGATTTTTGAGATTCCTAAATGTACCCTTAAGTGTGTTAGTTTATAGCTAGTAATCCTTTCGTTACTTCATTAACTAATGTTAAATCCACCACCCACAACACCCTCTCAAACCATGAACACCACCACCAATACCCCTCCCTCGACCTAATGAGCCCCAGCTACCAACGAACCCCACCGCCTCGATCGCAACGAACTACCCGCACTCCATCGCCACCGAACCTAGGTTTTCGCACCATTGCATCACCGCCATCCTTCTTCTTTCTTGGGTTTTCACACTGATCAGTTGGTTCAAACTTATTCAATCTTATTTGATCTTCTTCGAACTTACTAAATTGGTTTTATTTTCAAACTTCTAGTCGATTATAGAGATTTGTTTCAATTAATGGCGGGTGGTGAGGCCTTTGGGTAACGAAAATTAGGTTGAATTGGATACCATTATTTTTGGGCTGGGTTAGATGATATTGTTGTAAATTCTAGATTTAAATTATTTGAGAGTGGGCTTGGCAAAGGTCTATAATATGTGTGGCAAGTGATGTGGTTGTGGTTGCTGGTGTTCGAAAGGGTGAGGGGTGTGTGGCATAGTGGGTTTATGCACTACTACAAAAAAGGGCAAAGAGACCGTTAAAAATGGCTTTAGAGACCACTTTGCAACACGTTTATTATGCACGTCTCTTATAGTAGAAACCAGTTTCTTTTTTTGGTTTGTTAGGTAATATAAGCGTCGTTAAAATTAAAACGGTTTCTTTGCCCTAATTTAAGAACCATTATAAATTTAAAACTGGTTCATTGATAAACCTGAGCAACCAGTTCTAAAAACTGGTTTCTTAGATGGTGGGACAGAGAAACCAGTTTATAACAATCACCGGTTTCTATCATTAATTTTAATTAAAAAAAATATAAACACATAAATATGACACGTATTTAATAAAAATTGTACAATATGCATACATATACATATATACAGTTATACTCACTCTCGTACAAATATCAATACATTTATACATTGAATTTCCTTAATAATTAACATAAACAATAAATTAAATCCCTTACATATTGCTAATCTGACATAAAAACCTATTGTAAATTTTAAAACCTTAATTTTAGCACAACTTGCACCTTTTCCTCCTCAATTCCTCTTCTTCGTTCATCAACAAATTCTTGCCAAGCCCAAATTGAAATTTGACTGAGTATTCTGCTGCATATTCCGTTCACAACAAATCTTCGTTCATCAAAATTTGACTTAGTATTCTGCTGCATATTCATCGAAATAGGAAATCAGAATATTAAACCATACATTACAAAACAGCAAATAACAAATAATCTAACAATTAAATGAAATCAGCACACAATATACAAACTCGTACTAAACAACAATCCATAGCTAGTAAGAATAAAAAAAACCAGAAAATAAAAAAAAAAAATGAACACAACGCGGTTCACATATATCAGCAACAAGAAGAGTCCTGTTTCCCTGCGACACTCCTTGGTAGTTCCACACACGATCTTTTCCCAGCCGCCTGATCATGATAAAGTCAAAGCATATCGCATCCCACTCCACCCACCATGTCCACAAACATCTTTTGTAGATCTTCTAGACTGTCCTTCTGCCCAACACCACGTCACTTTCTCATCACATAAATATCCATTTCCATATTCAAAAATACCAGGAATCATTTGAATATACCTAGAAAATTTCTTTAGAAAATCAAATATAAACACACAAAAGCCAGCCAACACATAAAAACAAAAATTGAAATTAAAAAACATGGGAAATCAACTAACCTTCTTATGATTGTAAAAGATCTGAAATCTCGCACGAAATTCATCTAAAATTTAGCACGAAATTCATCTAAAATTTAGCACGAAAATATCTGAAATTTCGCACGAAGAGATATGAAATTTAGCACGAAAAAAATCTAAACTCAAAAGAAAAAAATCTAAAAATCGCGGTGGTGGAAGTAAGGTGACGAGTAGTGGTGGTCGTGATTGGTATTTGGGAAAGATGGAATTAAGGAAGATGAGTAGGTATGGCAGAGAAGAGGAAAAGATATGAGTAGGAAGAGAAGATGAGTGGTTGGAAAAGATATGACAGAAAAGAGGAAAGAAAGAAAGATAAACACAAAATAAAAATTAAAAAAAAGGAAAAAAAAGAAAAWTACTCCTTAGTCGGTTAGTCCTCCTTATACTAGGTCAGATTTGTAGAGAATTCATTTTAATCCAACACTTAATGTGAAGACACGTGTTTAATATCTACCACTTTATAAAATAAAAAGAATCTGATATGGATAAGAGACCAGACAATAAAAGTCCGGTTCCTTATATTTTTTCAAAGAAACCAGTTTTTTCAAATAACACGTTCCTTAGACAAAGAAACCAGTTTAAAAAATAACCTGTGTCTTTTTAGTGGTTATTTTGATCATTTTTGTAGTAGTGGTGGTAGGGGTGGGGTTTGCTGAGTGGTTCGTTGGAGGGAAGGGTTAGTGGTGGGTGTAGGGAGGGAGGGGGAGGCGCGGGTGTTTGGTGGGTTTTTGTTGTGTGAGATGGTGTTGTGGTGGTAGTGGTGYTGATTCTAGGGAAGAGGAAGGAAAAGTGGTGGCACATTGGCTTGTGTGGGTGGGTTATTTGCAGAATTGCAGGGTTATAAGGTGGGTGGGTGGTTTGTTGGGCTGGGATAGGATGGGTAGGACTTAGGAGGTTCATTGGGTGTTGGGTTTGGAGGGTTGGTGGTGTTTCTTTTAAAAAATAATTGAGTTTAAAGTAACAATAACTAACCATGGTTAACTCAATCATTTAATTTTAAGTACAAGTGAAATAAGGGCACCTGTTATAAGCTAATGACGATTCACGGGGAACTTATGGATCTCAAAAGGCACGGYTACAATTTAGAATTTGGAAATGTTTAAGGGCACACTCATTTATAGCTTCAAATAATTTTTTTTTCTCAAAATACGTAAAAATAATTTAAAATAATTTTTATTAGGGAGGGTGTATATGAAAATAAATACAATAGTCAGTGTATTTTCCAAATAACTTCTCCCCGAAAGGTCCCCTCATATAAAGGATGCACAGTCAGGCGGGTAGGTTTTGCTTGATTAATCCCCAATATGAAATTTTCTAAAAAGGACCACAAAAATTTATCACATATTTATTATTCAGATATTGTATTTATGTAAATAATGATTCACATATTTTATTATTTCAGATGAAGTTTAATGAGCCATTGTTTATGAATTTGTTATATAATTATTTTAAGTAATGCTATTATTACAGCCTTAGCTGCATATAAGCATTAAAATAGCTTCCAAAAAGTATTATTTTACAAATTCATGAAAAACCTACACAAAATCAATGTAATTTAAAGTTTAAAAATTTTCTTAAAACTTTCTATTATGGTCCTTATATGCAGCTTTAAACGATTAGGCTTTTCCTAGTTTTAAAGTTATGATTACTTTTTTTTTGTAATAAATGCTTTACTTATTGATTGTAACTTTGTTTCAGCCCTTGGTGAACACGTTACTATGAGTTCAATAAGACTCCTCCACAATGCTATGAATTACTCATCTCCAAACAAAGGTAACTAGTCCTAAGATCCAAAAATCTTATCCACGTCTCAGCGATGCCTCTCTACTTGGACAAAGCGAGTAATTCCTTGGGATTATCGCCCTCCGACACTCAAGTTTAGAGTGTAAATGAGAGAAAAGAATACAATAAATAATCAATAAATACTAGTGAATTCTAGAGAGAGAGAGAGAGACCTATGAGACGAGTAAAAGAAGTAATAATTGTAAAATGATGAGTTATGGAATGTTTTTAGGATTTGAAAGGGTATTTATAACCCTCTGGAGAGTTAATATCTAAAAGTGTCCCATCCTGGTATTTAGCCTTATTGGGCTTTCAAAGGAAAAACAGCTTGTTGATTAGGCCCAAATTGGTTATAAATGGGTATATGGTTTTATAGTATTTCGTATGTATGATTATATGTATGTATGTATGTATGGATGTATGTATGATGTATGATGTATGTATTAGTATGTATTATAGTATTGTATGTATGTATGATGTAGTATGTAGTATTATATTATGTATTATGTATGTATGTATTATTATGTATGTATGGTATGTATGTATGTATGTATGATGTATTAATTATGTATTATGTATGTATGTATGTATGTATGTTTAATGAGTACATTATGTGCTTGAAGCAAAGCCATTGGATCGACTTAGTTGGATTGGACCATTGAAGGCACGACCCCAAGTTAAATGGCTTATAACAACTTTTGTTTATTTTTGTCTGTTATGTAATTATTTTTTTCTTTTCATGAGAGAGAGAGACGTACACAATACACAATACTATTAAATACATTTCTAATAAAGATGAACTGTCGTATTTTGTATAACAATTTTTTCCTTACAACGTAACAAATAAACATTCAAATCATTAATCGCACCCATATACTATAAAAGAATTCATCAAAACTAACCCATTCTATAGGCCGTTGTGTTATATATATATTTATTAACATCTAATTCTATATATCTGATTATGAGTTATTTTTTCTTAATGCATACTTATAAAACAATCTATTTTTTCTATTAATAATCTAGATATTTAACATAAAATGTACATGCAAATGTGTAAAAAGTATATTAGGATGAATCTGATTGGTAGGAGAGGGATAGTTACTTTTACTATGGTTTATATGATAGCAAGTTTAAAACAATATTAGGCTATTTATATGCATCAAAAAATCAGATCTAGACACAATAATTTGGAATATATATTGAATTCGAACGCAGAACATATCAATCCAAACTTGAATACTAAATTAAAGCAAATGTGAAATAAATACGAAAAAATCGCCAATTACATTATATAAAAACCATATATAAAATGAATGTGAGAAATGCCATGCAAGCAGTCAATCTTGAAGTAGATCCACCAATCATCATGCAAAATATCGGCCAAAGATAATACCAATAAGTTGTATCACAATATTTAATTAATACTCTAATTTTAATCACAGCAAGAAACAAGGCAAGATATAGCATAAACTTTGGGAATCGGTGGCGAGGTGGCACCATCTGTTTGGTCTTCATCAAGAACAACCCTGCCATCATTAATCCCCGACTTATTATCCTCGATAGCAATCATGAACCAAACACCTAATTCAAAAAGAAAGAAAGAACTTAAGTTTGGCCCTTCGGTGCATATGTAAATGCGAGTAAATCTAAGACCGTGGCATCACTATGTACAATAAATTAATTTCCAAAAATCTATATTATAGTGATCACCCGTTATCAATATAGGCAAAATTCATCACCTTACAAATTTATTCAGTATTAGTACTTCACTAGCCAATTGACCGAACATGATGAAACATACACCTTTTCTCTTACATAACCAGATATAAATCTCTCTCGCACCCTGATCTATCAGTAGTACAAGACAAAAACTCAAACACGAACCAGTGTAAACGATCCCACATCTTTCGAGTAGGACTTAGAGACAAAATTCCAAGCAGTCAATAAATCCAACACTTATGATCAAGTCTTTTCGGAAACCCCAAATAATAAGCATCTCTAAATAACAAAGTAACCTTTTACCCTAACGACATTAACACCGTCAGTGCGATTCTGTCATAGCTTCTAAAGTAATCATCCGGTCAATGCGAACAATATACTGAAGCCTATGAAGCCGAATAAGAAAATCACCTAATTTAGGTGAAACTGACAGTAAGTTCGAAGCCCCAACATATCGCGTTATTAATGGAGTCAAAAGGGGCGCGGCCGTAATAACCCAAACCCCCTTCAACATGGTTGGTATTTCCGAAAGCAAACCATTTGTGTATAGTCGTTTATGAACATGACCTTGAAATACCCAAAAACTTCAACGTTTATTATCAAAGAACATCCGCTTCAATATCGTCCTAGAAAATATTTATCCAACTCACATCCACCAAAAACACCCAAGACCATCCAATTGTAAGCTACAAGCCGGGTCTGTCTTCCAAGGGTGTCAGTATAAATCGGGGTCCCATATATACAATGGTTTGTCGAAATCTCTGCCTGTAACCTTAATGTATAATAGTACGTATGCTTATGACTGATCCAAGCTGTTTATAATGTGTAATAATATATTCTAAAACCACCTAATTCAGAATCTTAACATCATTTAACCCGAATTCAAAAATTCAAAATCAAAAACTGAATAAGAATCGGAATGGATATGATGAGCAGATAACGAGGAGAACGTTCGCTTAGATTAAAAACATAACCCGTGAGTATGGATAATAGTTATCAAGAAAGCAAATTCAAGTAATGAAGAACGATATAATTAAAAATAGCCCAAGTTAAAACCCTAAATCAAACATTACACCACTTCAAAAACCCTAAGGTCATAAACATAATCTAAACCTTTCACAATAGAGCTCACTTGGCCTCTAACAACGGATACAGGAAGGAGATGCTTATTGATGGTCCCTAATCGATAACCACCCCAGAAAAATAACCTGTTGAAATCTCAATCGATGAGCAGGCTAACACACTTATAGATGAAGTAGGGAGAAGATCAAAGGGCTACTAATCAATTAGATTCAACAACATTCGTATGAATCTTGTAGCATCATAGAATGAGAAAGCAGAGAGAATACCAGTATATAATAATATTTTAGAGATAATTTTATTTAGATAATTATGTTTACAAAATGAATGAATGACAAAAAATATTAAATACGATCACAAAGGATCAAAACAAAATCATTACTTTGTAACAACTGATAGGCTGCAAGGAAAAGAATTTCCTGAGCTATATACCCAATACCCCCTCAGCTAGGAGTGTTGAATGAACCAACCCTAGAGTGCGACAACAAAGTTCAGAATAGCGGAAGGCAAACCCTTGTAAAGAGATTCAGCGAATGATATACCTAGTTGGTAGTATCATGTAAGCCTAATTAGCCTTCAAGAACCGTATCGTCGGTGAGTTGCAATCATAGGACTCTATCGCATATATTAGTTCTCTATGCATGGAATAAACAATATTTTTATGACAATTAACGAGCAATTGGTTTGTCAGCCAATGGCTAAAGCAACAGTTTTAGATTACCACAATCCAACAGTCAATTAAAATTGACAGACCCAAAAGTCTCACTATTGCACGTCTGCCATTTGACTTGATAATTTCAGAGTTTCGAAGAGACCTAGAAACAACGATTGTTCTTACTCTTCAGGATATGAATTCCCAATTTGACTAAAATAAGCCGTGACAATTCCTACGTAGGCAAGCAGCACAATCAGCGTCAGAAAAACCGAAGGATGAGCTTAGGAAGACCATGCAAAGAATGCTGACCCAAGTGTGCAGCAACATACTAAGTTCACATCATTGAGAAAAAAAATAGGAGCTCTCTTGACTTTGCATAAAACTTACTTAGAGTCAACACACATGAATGCTAAAATCAGTCTTATATTGGTTAGAATGTCAGATTTCCTATTTTAAGAGACTTAATCATGAGATAGTTCCTTGAGCGAATCTCCTTGATCATTGATGCAGCTTAGCCTTATACTAGTGCTAATGGCAGTAGGACCCTCTAGTACTCACGATCTAACTCTCACTGATCCCTATATCCAAAAGCTATCTGTCTCTTATGTGAACTATTTTGGTACAGCACAATGACCATCAGAAGTGATATCTATAGATCGAACTCCACCACCAAAGAGAATACACGCACGAATAAATACCGAAATCTTTAGATACTAAACTAATCTGTTGAGTTAATATATGCCTGACTGTAAGCTCGTCATAATTCACTTGCAGTTCATCCAAAGTTGTGTTATCAATGTGTAACTCCATTAGCTGATTATTATCACTTTGTATGTCATTATCGATAGTATCAATATATCTTATCTGTCATTCATTTCATCTGTACAGAACGATAATTCAGAAATGATCATCGATTTATAATAAAAGAAAATCTTCCACTATCTATAATTCTATTTACGACTACCTAGACATCCACTTGTCTCTCTCTCTCATCTTAGATATACGTAATCTGTCTGGCAATGACATATTTCTTGGCATATTGATCTCATGATGTCACCTAGAATAAGATTATGTACTTAAGATCCCAACTTACCAATGCACTTTACTCTCATGCTTAGAAACATCTTGTAGTTGAAGGACTGGGAAGCCAGGATGCATCTTCAAATACACTCATCCTCATGAAATACTACTCAATAAGGAAGATTATTGAATCTATTATCACCAATTGATCAACAGACTAGTGCCATGGAGAATTATGTACGAAGTCAATAGGACAGCTCAAATACACCAGTAAGTTGTTCTTCAGATCTTTACTAATACAGTTAGAGAAATATCTCACATACTATGATATTCTAATCATCCATTCTTTTCATGACTAAACCCCTTTTCCACAACACTAGCCTGAATCTTCCTCAACTGATTCCAAGCTTGAGACTTTCTTGACACCATTATTCACTGATCCTCCGACATATAGCTACATCCTCTGATTAGCCTTCTTATATTGCTGCGTCACTAATATCATGAGACTTCCTAGTGTTTGTCATCTTTCATGAATTTCTATTATTCGCATTCATTTACCTTTGATCCCATGAGCCCTGATCCGCACTCTTGAATTCATAAGTCAACGCTTTACTAGATACATTAGTTCTTAGATGCGAAGTCAGAAGAAACAGGAGAAAACTTTCACCAAATATGCACCAACTTTTTGGAAAGTTCAGAACTATGTCATTACACTCGTAATCTACTTAAGTTAATATTATCTAATTACTGTTGATTCAATTTATCTTCTTCCAAGTTAATCTATATGTGACTATCTAGGTAGCTATGGCTAGTCGTGTTTACTCTTATGGAAGGTAGTTGTACAGATAAAAGGAAGATGGGAATGATGAAATATCAACAGCTCAAGCGCAAATGCGTCAACCATCGAATTCGGCAACAGCGTCATATGCTAGTTTCACTTAAAATAATGAAGTAAGAATGGTAGTGAAGTTTGTGTACAATAAACGTGACATGAACAAAGCATCAATAACATACACCCATCGTAGAGAGCATATCAGTAAAGAGTGGAAGCTGCAAGTTAAATAACAGACTATACATTCTAAGAGAACTGCGGTCAAAGCACTATAGAAAGTGAAATGCGTAACTCAATGAAATATAGAATCTAATCTAGAATACTTCCGAAGCCTTAAAAAGTATATATGAATATAGAACTTAATTAGTCCGCTATAAGTTGAACCTACTGCGATACACCAAAGCGAAAACTAGCTGTATCGGACACCTCAGAGATTCAACATTGTCCTTAATCTCAGTCCGAGTTTACATTACATAGACAAGCAAACCAATAAATTCTAAGTTAAGATTTCATAATCTTGGTTCTCCATATCTTATCAACCTTAAAGAGAGTTTGAAAGAGTAAGGAGTTGATTTGCATCCTGCTCACATAAGATATTATGCTTAGGCACCTATAACAAAGCTTCTCTTGGCTAAATATCCTAAGCAGTATTATAATTGAAATAACAATGACGAAGTATGCTTTCCTCTTCCCAGCAGTTTCTAGCACAAGCTGTGCTTCCTTTCAACCACACCATTTTGCTATGGTGTCTGCACAACTACTTTCTTTGATGATCCCGTTTGCTGCATTAAAATCTTTAATGGCCTTCACAAATCGTTCATTACAGACCCGATTTCTAAGAACTTTCAGTTTAATTGAGTTTCAACTTAATATGACAATCTTGACAACCCTCAATCATCAAACTTTAACATCTGATTGTAGAAAGCAATTAATCTAATAAAAGTCCAAAATGATCTGTTGTCAATCGGAAGTCAACTCAGCATAGTCACTATTAAGTTTGTAGTCACTAAAGTAAATCATTACAGTTCCTTATCCTATGATATGGGCCCACAAAGATGTAATATGCATCAACTTGAATACGCAATAGCAACAGCATAAATTGTTTTATTATACATAATAGACGAAGTGTAAGAGCTAGCGTACTTCACTGATGCGAGAGCAGCTAGGATCAACCTAGAGCATCATACATACATGACATCGAATACATCAAGTAATATTTACTATAAATATAAGATAAAAATGCTATGTTTTCAGAGAAAAGTTCCATAGAACCTCAAACTCTCAAAATTTCTCTCAAAAGATAAGAGTATCAACATATCAACATACCAAATATTCTATCTTACCATGTAGGACACTAGAGCCATAACTATATAGTCTCAGATAAGGAAGAAAACTAGCATACAGAAGAAGAGCAGAAGAAAGAAATCTACGCAGATCACATCATTTACAAGTCCTCTTTCAGCTAAAACCAATTCAATCCCCTAAATAGAAGCTTGGAGCATCCATCAACCCAAGGCCCCATAAATAAACATGACAATTCAGCAAAATGAGTCCTAGACAAGAAAGTGCAACACAACAAACTTAGCACATCAGCAAAGATACTTACCAATTACAATAAAAGATGCATCCCATAAAACCCAATACATTCGCATACAAATAACTAAAAATGAGACATAGTCGACCATACATAAACACAGTCCTTACATATGTAATAAGCAATTCTAATCCATCAGAATTAGAAGATAGACCATCTCAGGATAATCAGTAGAGTAAGAATACCAATACTTGCTCAGTATATTTTGACAATATCATCAGTATCAGTATAGCTGCACGTCACATGACCTCATACCGACACGACAAACAGTTCTTATAAAAAGCACGACGAGCAGAACATAGTACTCCTGGTTCAAATAGGACTCAAGATAGCAAGAAACAGATGGCATATTCTAGCCGTTTACGAGATCATTGTCGCACAAGCTGCCATAGCTTTCTGACTTTGCCATGCGACGATCATAGCGCTTACCTTGTTGAGAACGGATCAATCATACATAGTATATAATTCTGGCTTAACACAAAATTACGACTCCAATAGTGACCTTCATACACATATCTATTTAGAATTACACCAAATAGGAGCATATGAAATAACTGAGTTTCGGTTATCTTCCATCCTCAACCCTGAGATCAGATCCTGAAAGCTTCTGAGCTTTATGAACTAGCCATGCCGGAGCACCACTTTCTTCTCTTTGATCCTTTGAACAGGAAGTTATATCCATGATTTTGAACATCTCCCAAGGTTGTACCGAGATATACAATGAGTGCAAAAATATGAGAAGTTGGCCTTTTCTATTGAGTACCCTTGTAAATTTTGTTGGCTTTCTCATTGTTTTAAAATTTGTTAGAATATGAACATTTTTTCTTGATACATTGCCTGCATTGGTTTTGATAGCAAAGATAATGTTTAGATAAGTGAGACATCTCCTATGTAATTCTTCCTATGAGAATAATTTGTATCCCTCAGAAAGAGTTTGAAGTGTCTTTTTCTATTGAAATGTGCTTCTGATTCCTGAAATACATCCTTAAGCTTCATCAAGAAACGAATAATATCATGTCCTGTTGTTGTTGAACAATCTTCCTGTAGATCGCAAGTACACTTGTTACAAACACATGTGTAGTGGATCCAATCTGTCCAACTCATCCTAGAGACCCTTGAAATTTTGTAAAACTCATAAAAACACTGAGAGCTCCCTGATCTATTTCTCAATGCTTCTCTAGTTGTAAAAATTGTAAAGAAACAAGCATACTTCTCTTCTAAATAAACTCCAAATTTTGAGCAGCACAGTATTGGAAACTCATTTAACTCCTTCAGCAACTTTAGATTCAGATTGAAAACCAGCCATACATTCACCATACATTGCAATGATCCAAGCCTCTACATTGAATCTGATTCATACGTTGTCTGAGAGTGCCTTTCAAACAATCCATTTATTCTATGAGAAGGCCTTAAATACACTTCTTCTAGTTGCATAACCCTCATTGAACTTAGTGTTCACTATGCTTGAGTGTAATGTAATCAGAGGGATGCAAAGTAATATACACATTGGATCAGCATTATTGAACGAGTTAGCATTTGGTTGAGGTTGTTCAGAAGCCATTTAAGAAAAATTCAGTAAAAAGGATGAAAGAAAAGCAAATCACAAGAAATTGAAAGAATTATCAAAGAAAACAGAAAAATACAGTAAGAATGAAAACAAGCATCACAATTAGCACTAATTGTAAGGAAATGATTTATAATAACAGCTCTAATCACAAAGAATTAATAGAAATTCAAGTGAAACAAACAATCAAGAAATTGAAGTAATATGAGAAGAGTATGCGAACAAGAAAATGCAGAAAAAGTATCGAAAACAAACGATCAATCAAAAAACAAGAAACAGCAGCAAAGAAAAGAATCAGAGTAATTATCACCAAAAATTGAAGATCAGAATCGTTGAGTCTGTGATCGAACAACTTCTGTGCTCTATTACCATGTTAAATCTCAATCGATGATCAGCTAACACACTTTAGATGAAGAGATGAAGAATCAAAGCTACTAATCTATAGAATCACAAAACATTCCAATATGACTTGCAATAGTATAGAATAGAAGAGAGAGGAAATAGCAGGAGTAAATAGAATTTAAGAGATTAATTGATGATAATATGTTGTACAAAATAAAAGATGACAGATAAATATATAGTACATCATACAAAGATTTCAAAACAAAATCAGTTACATTTGTAACAAACTTTATAGCTGCCAAGAAATAGAATTGTCCTTAAGCTATATTACAATAATACCTTTTAAGGGCGTCGCAACATACAGAAAGCTGAAGAAAGAAGAAAAGTCGAGGAGAAAGGGAGAAGAGGAAGACTGAGGAGAACCGAGAAGTGAAGCGTTGCAAGATGCCAACCATCAACAAAGTAATTGGCAATGTGTCAAATAAAGGATATGAAGGATGATAGTAAATACATTTGGGTTACATTGCTCACATTAGAGTAAAGGAATAATGAGCAAAGTTTAAGAACAATAGAGCTATTTATGCATCAAAAAATCGATTCAGTTACGATAATTTAAATATATATGAAGTTCGTGAACGCAATACATATCAATCCCAAAACTTGAACATAAATTATAAGCCAAATTGTGAAATAAATTTAAATACAGAATACCAATCGCCATATACATATATATAAGCGTACACACACTATAAAAATGAACGTGGATAATCCATTGCGAGCAGTTTTCAATCTTTGAATAGATCACTCAATATCCCAAATGATCGCAAAAGATTAATACAATAAGTTTTATTACAATATTAATACTTATATTTTGATATATTCACTGAATCACACCATGAACAAGCGAGGATATAGATCAACATTGGGGAATCTGTGCGGACGTAGCACCATCTGGTTTGTTGCTTACCATCAAGAACAACCCATGCCATCATTAACCCCAATTATGTATCCTCGATATGGCAATGCATGAACCAACGGCTCTAATTCAAAGAAAGAAAGAAACTTAAGGTTAGGGCACATTAAAGCCATTAATCTAGGCGGTACATCTGTTGTGACACAAAAATAATTTCCAACAAATTATTTATAAGTGAATCACCCTTTGATCAATATAGTAAACGGTTGTCAATATCATTACTAAGAGTTTGTATTACCATAAGGTCACATACATAGTTAAATAAGCATCTGTGTATAGTAAGACTAACCTGTTATCGCTCGAAACCGCTAATGACCACCCAACCACCGGATGGAGCCGACAGTTTCCGCGAAAAAACAGGAATCAACAAGATTAAACTTAGCGAGGTCATTCAGGTCGAAGTTTGCCGAAACCTTGTCCGCAACACATAGAAATCGTAACGTGCAATGAAGAGGGTGATTTCAGCAGTAATAATGCTATTGTCCTGCATAAACCAGCTAACACTAGTGTTAACGGATCACCATAACTCGGGTCCTTCGTATTACGTGTGTTGTTGGCGTGTGCCGGCTTGTATTTAAATTGTCCAGAGGTAATGCGAAATTATTTCGAAAACCCCTTTAGTTTTGCCGAAGAATGACTGCAGGATGCACTTGATGCAAGCCATGGAAACGTTTCAACGAGGCGGCGAATTTGGCCTTTCTTAGCCCTTGACATGTCTGGTTCTCAGGCAAGGAATTCCGATCCCACTGTGAAAAAGAAGTTTTATCGACTGTTTTCGCACATTGCGGAAATCTGACATGTTCAAACTTCTGAATTTGCGTAAAAGTTGTCGCAAAATAAGTGTCTCAAACTGTGCAGCCTCGAAGATGATCCTTAGTGAACATCATGAACATTGACATTGACATTATGTGTTGTATATTCTTTGACGCGGTTGTACTCGAAATACTGCTTCAGTGGTTTGTCAAATGTGCCGCAAGTGATGTAACCCTCACTGCCATGAGTAAGTGGTTTGTTTTGGATTAAGGTGGTTTGAGAAGACGTTACTGTTGCCCGTAAATGAAAAACCGTGTCTGTCGAACGGCTTCACGTAGAGTGCATCGCTTCGACCACCGTCATGCTGTGGTTTCTAGCGAAGAACAGTCATCGTTTAGGCAAACTGATCAACCGCAAAGGTAAGTTTTTCCAGGTCTAACCTTTAGCCTTATATGTGTCTGCCACACCTAAGACCAAAATAAAGGGTGGTTATTAGTCAACAAATATACAGTAAGAAAATAACCAATCACGTAAATCACCAATAATTTTTTTAAAAAAAAATAATTAATATAAGACGCCGCATGACTTTTCAGATTTTTGGTTCGAAAACACCACTTTTTAACAAAAATATTAAATATAAAAAAATTTAGTTCACGTATTTTGCATTTAACTCCACTATCTTTCCACTTCCACTAACCTTTACTATTAAAAAACTTATGTGAAAAACCATGAAAACTTCCTAAAGACATTCCATTTCCAGTATTGTTTACAAAAACACTAAACAATATGTATGTACTTTTTAAAATTACACTACCACATTCTTCGAAGTCTGTTAAATTTAAAATAATATAAAATAAAAGTAATTAGTGTGTGATTATTTTAAGGAATATTGTAATTTTTTAAAATTCTCAATTTTCCTAGAAATTTCACATAATTGAATTTGTGAGCATTTAAGGACGACACTTCGTAACATACCCTTAGCTCCGTGCAAATTTACAATACCCTGGAATCCATTGAAGTGTGAAGCATCAGACACCTTACTCCTCCACCAGTCGGAGGGCTCGGATCTTATCACTGCTTCAGTTCATCATTCCACCAATCACCTACGTTTCATTTCGACCCACTATGATTATATGCAATTTTGCAACAAACATACATACACACATCTATAATATAAATTAGTATCGTATATAAAAAAAAGAACTAATGTATACTCATAAATTGGTGTGAGCTCAATCATAATTCAATTCCTATGGTTTGTACTTGTATGAATTTGACCCTTTCTATTTATGTTAAATGTGACAACTTTGTAATAAATAAATTTACATAAGATGATATAAGTCAAGAATGATAATTAATTTTAGTTTATTTAGTCTTTTGATATATATAGATTATCATTATGAAACAAGAAATTAACATCTATCAATTCCATAGTAGCAAGTTAATAAAGTACCAAAAAAAAAGCTAATTAAGTACCAATCATAATGTAGTTCCTTGACGGCGTTAGGGAAAGGATACGATCAATTTCTTCCTAGGGAGAAGACGATAGCGTCCATAATGAATGCTCTAAGCCAGTGATATTGGGCATGCCAAAATAGAGCCCTCTATGACCTATATCGTAAAGTCTTAGACATTTTAACTCTGAAATTGAATCGGACATTTGTTATGTATGCTGACCGTCTGCCCATGACTCCCTAGCTTCGAAGATCCATGCTTTGATAATAATAATAATGAACTAAAGTTAGTGAAACAATCAAACATATTTATACAATAATTATTATTCAGACATTATAAGATAATCATTTGTACATACCAGTAATGGTAACTTGTTTTTACATTGATTTACACGTTTATGATGACTCGGTCACCTCCCTAGCATACTTGCCAAACTTCCTTCACAGTATCATGTGCTCTTTTCTGACAAATGTGTACATTCGCAATTATCACAAAAACCATAACAAAAATGCATGCATAACCACAGTCCCGAATTCGAAAAAACATAAAATTAAGTAACTCATACATAATAAATGAAAACATAATAAAAATACATACATCAACCTATAATGCTGTCTTCCATGAACACAACCAAATATTGGCCAATGAAGAGAAGATTACATAGAATTTTGAAAAGAACGAAAGAAACACTTCATTTTTTTCAATTTTTAGTGGAAGTGTTTAATAATTATCTAGGTTTAAATACAGATATATTTATACAAAATAAAAAGTTGTTAAGTGTAACTAAAGCATTCATTAGTGATAATTAATTTTTTTTTTTTTTGAAAGTAGAATAATTAATAGTAAGATTCGAGTCACTTAATTAGATCATTTAAGTTATTATTTTAATGGATGTCATACTTCCAACTAGATACTTTTATAAACTCTTACATTATATTAATAGTACATAATTATGATAAACCTTGATATTTCAAATTCCGCATTTATTGCAATGGTTTTTGTTTTCAATATTTGTCAATTTGTGGCTAGGCAATAACTAGGTTAGGCAACTTAGTTCAAAACAAATAGTAATAGTTCTATAAAGTCTATCTTTTTCTCTAATGTTTGTTACATTTCTGAAATTAATACAAAAGACCTAATGACAATAAACTCATTTCCTAATTATCTGTTACTATTAAAGAATATAACACATATTTATTCAATAACAAACTCATTTTAACTTACTTCATCACAACCTCTAATACTAATCATTTTGCTTAGTAAAATATAATCTGCATGCTAATAATTCCGATTATTCCTCAATTTGAAGAAAAAAAACAAAAAAAAAAGATAACAAACAAATGAGACACACATACATCAAACTTAATGCCTTTAGTTTCATGAACAACCAAATAATTGACAATTGAAATAGAAAATTGCATAAAATAATCTAAAACGAACGAAATAAGAAACTCTCAATTATTCTGTTCTGTATTCTTCTTTTTTTTCCCCTTTTCTATAAATTTAAGTTGAAAATTTCTTAGTTATCAAAGGTGTTAACTTGGAATTTATACTAAATATTGCCAAGAAATTCTGGTTAACTATAAGGCTATTACTAGGCCATATATTAGGAACTAGATTTTGTCAAACAAGCTACAGTATAACTTTATTTGGATTGTTATATACTGTCACATATTATTTGGAGATGTTATACTGTCACTTATATATGGAGTATATTTCTCGTTATTAAAACTCTAGCTCTTTCTACTTTATATTTTAGTTTTTTTGTTATCTCATTATT